>JALIZF010001102.1:0-147895 GCA_029948255.1 Telmatactis stephensoni | reverse complement strand
TAATCAGATGATGTAATACCACTGGCGTGAATCATCCATCTTGTTGTGATTGTTCTTGTTCCAGTACAACGATTTCAAATCAACTGTTCGTAAAATCGACAATAAAATAAGCGAATATCAATAAAAATCCCAAACGAAGGGAAGAAACAGTCATTTATATAATTCGTGAGGTGTTTGAGGTTTCCCTAGAAATGGAAAAATACCTTTATATTCCCAAAGTCTCAAGTACTGGCACATGCAAATTTGTACAAACGGTATAATGTCTTCACCGCAAAAACATATGTGTTCTGAGCTTCATATATACCATAAATTATGAGGTACATATTTCTAAATTTCAGTTTATTTCTATTCAGAAGTGACTAGGTGATGAACTACGGATTGTATGGGTTTAATGATTAATAAATTGACATGATAACATCGACAAATATTCTTGAGCTTTTTTACGATTTTGAATAATTCACGTCGCTTATCAACACTATACAGTCGAGTTTTTCGCCGTCACGAAATTTTCATGACCGAAAAACCAGAATCTGTCATCGGTTTGACGAAGAGAAAGAGGATTTTTTAAGCTCTCCACAAGTTAATATGTCAATGGCTAAAGATAGCTGGGGTTTATAAAGTTTTCATTGATATTTGATGCTTTTAATCACAGCTCATGACCGATAAACGACGGTTCGGAGCGCACGACGCTACAATCCAATCTACACGTGAGAATTTAATACGTAAAACTGTTGATTGTACAGCAAGCTGAGTTTTCATTACTCAAAGTAGGATTTCAAATAACTATACATGTCAAAACAATGTTTTGCGACAGACAAAAACCGGTATATAGTTCTTACCATAGGCTGTGCTTTACGACGTAACGAGTTCGTGTCCTTATCTTTTTTCCATGTCAATTGAGACTTGAGTTTTTCTTTTAAGAGAGCTTGTTCTTCTAAAATTGGCCTGGGAAAAACCCAACAAATATTTATACAAACGATCTTCAATATACAACTCGTTGTTTTTGTTTTTTTAAAAGAAATAAAGTATACAATATTGCGGTAGTGACAACGATCAAAGTACGTGCACTCACTTTGCTGTTTCGGCGACTTTGAACGGCTTTTTTTCTTGCTCCGATTTTGCCGGTTCATTTTGAGTTTTGCCACAACGCTTCCAGTTTGGCAGCAAGTTTTCTGTCGGACTGGCCATAGCAGGATCTAAAAATATTCCCGTTTTACGACCAAACCGCCATGAATCATTGAACCCTGATAATTCTCGAAGGAATTTTGAAACGTGTTTGGCGGGAGAACAAAGTTAGAAATGACATCATTTCTGACCAATCACATTAAAGCTTGTAATAAAATACAGGGCTCTTCGCTACCATATTTGGAAGTAATTGACAGGACAACCAATCGAATGCTGTCGCTATGGAAATCGACGATCAAAACAATCTAGAATGCCAGTTTCATATTTCGTTTCGAGTGACTTCTCAACTTCACGGGTTAAAGTGTGTATTTTATCGTCTTGATTATCTCGTCAGGTGCTATAATATACGTAAAATATTCCACGTAGACGAACATCTTGACTTTTTGTTGATTTTGACGCGTACTTGCAACCGGCGTTTGACAAGAACCAACATGGAACAGCTGGTTTTCAAGCCATGTAAGACTTACATGTAAACACTAGTAAAATGGCTTCTCGTTGCATCAACTCTTTAAACGAGCTAGATGAAATTTCGGAAAAGATATTCTACAAATATTCAAAGGTAAGAGAAAGAATGTAAGAGCTCAAATTGTTAGACGATTTTGCAGTTCGTTCTTTGTATATATATAGTCTTTTGTAAATCCAGTAACTTAAAATGCTCAAGGGGTTTCGCTCAAGGTCTTTTGTTTGAATACAAAGCTTATTAATTCAATACTTTGAAATCGCTTTAAAAGCTACAGTTCCTGTCTGTTTATTCAAACATTTTGTCTATTATATCTACAGACTCGTTTGAAAGCGGAAATTGAGGGAAGAGTTAGAGAATCGAAATCTCGATCGGAAAGAAATATTTCTTCTCAGCAAGAGAAATGTACTTCACGGTATGGAACTGATTTTATTGCTTTGTCTGTGTAATCTGTGTAATCTAAATGGTAATCGATCGAGAACTGACTCACGTTACGATTTTGTCACATTTCCTTTTTTGCACTTCATTTTATTTATTGATTGGTTTATTTATTTATTTATTTATTTACACAGCTTTAACTACGACTTGAAATAAAGGCTACAAATGAAATAACATGAATATAAGATAAAAGTCAAGATAGATATGTTTATCGTAGTATGGTACACACAACAGAGCTAGGCTCCAAATTAAGTGCGACCAGATAAGACAGACAGATTAGGTTTATTCCATCTTTCATCATTTTTTTGTTTACACATTGCACAGACTGGTATTCTATTCTTTCACCTTTCCTTCCTTCCTTTACCCCCCTCCCTACCTTCCTTTACCCCCTCCCTACCTCACTTCCCTTCCTTCCTTTTTCATTTTTTCCCTTATATTGTAACTTTTTTATCTTTTTAAATTTTCTTTCATTTATTCTTGCAGAAGCAGTTATCATCCTTCTAATTCCTCAACAGTTATAACAAAGAATTCAAGTGCAGGTACAAAGAATATTCCATGCTGTGAACAGAAAACCTAATGTTGGGGAAAGGGGGGGGGGGGGGCTGAAGGGGGGATTTGAAATCAATTGGATATGTGCAAACAAAGAGCTAGTCTAAGGTGATGAAAAAGTGATAAGCAGCTCTCCTCGCATCTGTTGTTTCAGAATTTAATTTTATTAACCAAGTCTTATTCTTTTAATGATTGCTACTGTATTCAAAGACCTTGAAATATAATGCATCAGACAGATTGGCAAAGGCAGTTGACTGTTACTGGACGTGCATCCCTTTTTTCATTCATTAGCATTAGACCCACATCCTGAAATCCCAAGGTTGTCTTATATAGCTAAACATTGTCATTAACATCATTTGCCTACTTTATAGGTACTTTATACTCAAAAGTGTCAAAATCAGCATCAACCACCAAAACCTCAAAACCACCTCGGAACAGCAACAAAAGAGTGAAAACATCTGCTTATCATAAAAAAGATCAAGTTTCTTCATCAAATGAATCCATTGTACAGAATACACAAACACCTTCCTTATTTGGTAAACACACCCCTGAAGCCCCCAAATACAAAACAGGAAAGTGGTTCAATTTTGAAGATGGAATCAACCAAGGAGTCATTGATTCTTTTGCTTGTGACAATTTAAAAGAAAAAGCTCTATGCTACAAAGTTGATCTAAAAGATTCCACGTCAGTTCCTAAGTTATTACGTCATCGTCTTGAAGTACGGATCGGCAGGAATGGAGAAGTGAGGAATGAGGATTCCAGAATGCAACAAGAAAGTCCACTAAATAAAGACACTAGTGATACAAAAATTCGGACTGCTCCATTATCTTGGGAAGAGCAGCTCAACTGGGAGAATGTAAGGATTTTAATTTCTTTTTTTTTGTAGCTGGATTACGAATGCGTGACTTATACATTTTTCCCGTTGTGCATTGTAGACTCGTATAATCATACCACAAGAAACTCCTCCACCGAAGATTGAAATTCAGGTAAAGTAAGATTACACTGTCATCTGTGTGCAAGCTAAATCGAGTTGTACATCTCCAACTTTATGTGTAATGAATTGCAGTGTACAGTGAAGAAATAGCAACGGCTGCAGCTTTCCGTTTCAGATTTGATCAATGCGCATAGTTGCAAAATCAGGGCCGTAGCCACCGGTACGGTTGGTCAGGTTTCAACCGGACCAACTTTTACAGTTAGAACCATTGTCATTGCAGTTAATTTTGAAGCATTAATTCGTGTAGGAAAACGAAAAAAACGGACCAACTTTTAAAAAACGTACCAATGTTTAAATGGTGTCTACGGCCCTGAAATTAAAATTGTATTCTTTGTCTGGGCCATAGATATTCCTCCGTAGTTAATTTAACTATTTAATTTTCCCCTCGCTTACAGCAACATTAACTTTATTGCAAGAAAAATGAATTTTTTAAGTTGCAAAATTTTGTCTTACTGTAGGCATTGACTTATATACGCTTTTTATTCTCCCAAAAGAAGTTCAAAAAATTCTGCAAACTCGATGCCCGCTGGGAAATATTCCTATTGACATTACTATCATTAATTTGTATATTCTGTGAGTTCTAAAAATGAAGACTGATATTTTTAGGAACTGTGCGAAACACATCCAGTAATTTTCAACCCAGAGGCAAGATCTCAATTATCCAACTCAACAAACATCTCCAACAAGGCCACCGCTGCTTATCACATGTACGTCGATAGAAAATTCTTGGCTAGTGATCGCAGGAACCTTACTTGTAGTGGCAAATGTATTACTTCAGTTGAACTCCAGGATTCAACGGACGAAGTTGGTCCAAGAAAAGAACAACCAGCAGAAACTCTAACGAGAACTAAGTCTCAAGAGTCTGACTTCGACAAAATGGACATGAGTAATACTATTAAAAATATCGAACAAATTTATCGAACCAGTTCTATAGAATTAGCTAAGAATGTGCCTCTGGATGGAGATTTGGTGGAGAACTTGGTGGAGAACCCAACCAATGACTTAGTGGATAATACACCTTCTGAACAAGAGAAGACATCTCCGGTCAGTGAAAATGAAAAAGAATTTGAAAAAATCAAGATGAACAAAAGAGTTAGTTTCAAGGACGAAATAGATGCGGTTAATTTATGCAATAGAATGAAAACAGAAGAAAAGATTTTTTCAGAAATCGACGATTCAAAAGGTGTAAGGCCGTCAATAAATCGACCAAGATCGTCGAAAGACCGCTTACAATCAGACGTAAACCAGGATACTCTTTATGTTAAGATTAAAAAGCCTAGACGACCTTGCACAGCTCCACCTTGCAGTCCGAGACTTCCTCGAGACAATACAGACTCTACAACAAGTTCGTCATTGAAACAGCTGCTCGCGATTCGGGTGCCTACCTCTGAAGGCGAACCCGTCTATGAAGACGAGCCCACCTCTGAAGTCGAAGTAATCAGCGAAGGCGAAGACAACGAAAACAAGCTGGATAAATCTGAGGAAACGAGTGCAGAAAATGAGAAAAATTTGGGCTTACAAAATAGTAGCGATAATGATACATACAGTGACAAAATTGACGACATTCGTGTAACAAAGTCAGCGCCCACAATGCGTGTTACTGCGAAACAAGAAGCTTTTACACGTTCACAATCAACAATTTATTCTCAAAGTAAAACAAATCCAACAAAACCCACAGTTCTTTCTGATTCTGACACTGAATTGCCATCGAATGTTCCGCCAGCTCAGGCTCTTATAGAGTTCAGGAAGAAAGTACGTGAAAACTTGGCGAAAGAAACAGCAGATTTACAGCTTGATATTCAGCAATTGTATCTAAAGCATCATAGTTCTTATCAGTAAATGATCCTATATATATTTTATATCAAAAATACAAAATAATCAAAGTCTATTTTTTTTCGTATCAGTATTACCCCCCTAGGATTTCATATCGAAAATGCAAAATAAAGTATATTTTTATGAGAATTGTCATTGAAATGAACATCCTTACTTATAAAGGGTAGGATGCGGAGCTGAACTCTGCGATCCGCCCTGATCGAGGTCGACACTCCTCCCCCACCCCCCCCCCCCCTCCTCATACCCCCCCTCCTTATACTACCTTTCAAAGAAAATTATACCCTTTCAAAGAGAAAATGATAGTTCGGCCTTCCATATACCTTTAGTTTGGCCTTCCATATACCTTTCAAAGACAATGATCGCCCTTTATAAGCCTCTTATATACCGTACCTTTCTTATAGACTTCTAACGCGAGTTACAAGGTACCCTTTTGGACGAGCCTTCATTCTTAGGAGTACAATCGCCCGTCATCAATCTCCCACACACTGATGGACATTCGGAGGTCTATGCTCTACTTTGTCTAGCCTGCGTAGCTACCCCCTGAGGGAAGAGGGAGCTCCCTCCCTTTCCATTCCCTTCGGCTTCCTCTTCCCAATCCTTTCGGAGGGCTGCTACGCTGTTAGTTTTTCCATGAGGCCTCATCAGGTCCAATGAAGGAGTCAGCAGATCTGATTTAAATAGAGCTCAACTTGAGCAGTACCACACGTCGCCAGTTCCCCAGGAGGGCCGCAACGCAGGCTAGTCAAACAGAACCGGCAACATACATTAAGAAATCGTATCTAAATAGTTTTATGTTCCGTGGTATACTCACAAATGAAGTGCAAGAGGTAATAAATAATCTAGATGCAAAAAAGTCATCAATTGGAATTCCCATTCATTGTATTAAAATAGCTTCAGACTTAATTAGTACACCTTTAGCTGAAATATTTAACTTATCACTCGTCCAAGGTATTGTACCTGAGACTCTTAAAATATCAAGGGTTACACCAGTTCCTAAAGGAGGAGACTCCTCCGACCCTACCAACTACAGACCAATATCTATTCTTTCGACATTCTCGCAGATATTCGAAAAACTAGTTTATCAGCAATTACTCAATTATATTGAAAAATACCAAATCCTAAATGATTATCAATTTGGATTCAGGAAAAACAGATCAACCGAGCAATCTATTATTGAAATTACCGAATGCTTTAAAAAGTCCATAGACAACAACTTGTACACTTGTGGTATATTTCTAGATTTTGCCAAAGCATTCGACACGGTCAATCACAAAATCCTGCTCAATAAACTACAACAATATGGAATTAGAGGAGTCCCTTTAGGATGGTTTTCAAGCTACTTAGAAAACAGGAAACAGTATGTAGAATTAGAAGAAAAATCAAACCTAAGGTCAGTTACATGCGGAATACCACAAGGCAGCTCATTAGGGCCTCTACTATTCTTAATTTACATTAACGATATTTCGAACTGCTCTGAAGCTTTATCATTCAGAATATTTGCAGACGACACAACAATATTTGCCTCATCGCAAAACTTACTAGATTTGGAACTTCTGGTAAACAGTGAGTTGATAAAGGTCTCGAACTGGTGTAATGCAAATAGACTATCAATTAATTTCCGTAAAACTAATTTTATGATCATTAAATCGCCGAATAAAAGATTGACTAAAAATTTTGATATTAAACTTCAGAACAATGAGAATTCATATACTTTTATCGAAAAGAAAGATCATGTTAAGTTTCTGGGTGTATTCATCGATGAAAATCTGTCGTGGAAATATCACATCTCCTTCTTAAGCTCACGCCTATCAAGGAGTGCTGGTATTTTTTTAAAACTCAGACACTATGTTTCGTTAACTCAAATGAAAACAATTTATTACAGTCTAGTTTACCCATACTTAACGTATGCAATTGTTGCATGGGGAAGTGCCTATAAAACTCACCTGACGAAGATACAAGTAAAACAAAATCACATAGTAAGGATACTATTCTTTGCAACACTCTATGGTAAAAACACCTCAAATGCTTTACCTTTTATCAATCTCCTAGATCTGCTAACAGTCCAAAATATTTTCAAACTGAATTCTTTAAAATTTATCCACCTATGGCAAACAAATCAGCTACCATCTATTTTTGACGATTACTTTGATTTTGCAAAAAATAAACATAGATATAACACTAGGTATGCTGCAAATCAAAATCTTTACAAACAAAAATTCAGAACAAACCTAGGAAAACAAACCATTAGTGCCATAGCTTCTGACCTATGGAAAGAAATTCCAACCTCTCTAAAAGAAGTTAAGAACACTCATTTATTCAAAAAGAAAATTAAGGCGGTCTTGTTACAGAGACAGCAAGCACAGTAATAATAATAATAATTGCTTGCTCAGTAATACATCTACTTTCTATTGATACCATTAATTACATTTTCATATATTATTATTATAATTATAATTATTATGTTATGATTAATAATTATAGTTATACCACAAGTAAATTGTTTGTATGTGTGTACGTATATATTTAATATATTATTATAAGGATATCCATTTACTATACATTTCGCTCGTGACAGTTATAACATAAAATGACTAGTGGCTAACACGAAAACCTGCAGTTAATTTAGCCTCTAGGCATTCAAAAAAGAAAACTCTCAAAATTACAAATAAAATAAAAAATGCACATACTATCTATAACTAAACCTACCCATTGTAATTCTGTTAAAAATGAAATCTGTAATGTCATAATGTTTGCAAAAATAAAATGTATTGTATTGTATTGTATTGTCATGCCTTGATTATGCTGTACTTTGGGGTGTTCATGATGGAGGCATTCGCCCGTCCCTTGGTAGCCCTAGCTACCCGTCATAACTGACTATTTTATAGGGATTTTCAGTCCCTCAGTGTAAAGTATCCGAGTCTTTAAGCTAGGGTACAGAGTTTGCAACAAGTCCCACCTCCGCAAGCATCTCCTTTGGGTATTGGGCTTCCTGTATCTACAAAAACAGGGGGGGGATGAGAAGACAATCTCGAGCCCAGAGTTTTGCCGGCTACCAGCCGGGGTAACGACTCCATGTAAGGACGACTTCTAATGTCCTGAGGTTTATAAGGGCATATCACAGTCCGTCGCGTAGTGTCCTGACAAACTATACTTAGTAAGGACAACTTGTATTGTCCTGAGCTTACTTAGTAAGGACAACTTCTATTGTCCTGAGCTTTTGTGATGGTGCGCAATACAATACGTGTACCTAAAGTAGATGTAGCGATTGTAGTTAGTGTAGCACTTGTAGTAAGTGTAGTATCTGTAACAGGGGTTGTACTAGTAGTAGGAGTAGGTGTAGTGGTTGTAGTTGGTGTAGCACCCGTTGTTGGTGTAGTATCTGTAGTAGCCCTAGTACAGTAGTTCCCATAGTAGGCAGTGTACACGTAGTAGGTGTAGTACTTGTAGTATGTGTAGTTTCTGTAGTTCGTGTAGTACTTGTAGTGTCTGTAGTACGTGTAGTACCTGTAGCACCTGTGGTAGGAAGGATGTGTACTTGTAGTAGGTGTAGTATTTGTAGTAGGTGTAGTGGTTGAAGTTGGTGTAGCACACATGGTAAGCGTAGTAGCAGTAGTATCTGTAGTACCTATAGTGTAGTACCAGTAGTAGGTGTAGCTGTAGTCAGTGTAGTGCATGTGGTGCCTGTACATGTAGTCAGTGTAGTATCGGTAGTAGGGTGTAGTAGGTGTAGTATATGTAGTATATGTAGCACCTGTAGGAGGTGTGGTACCTGTATTGCAGTTCCATTAGTAAGTGTAGTACATG
Source organism: Telmatactis stephensoni (assembly GCA_029948255.1). NCBI lineage: Eukaryota > Metazoa > Cnidaria > Anthozoa > Actiniaria > Isophelliidae > Telmatactis > Telmatactis stephensoni. Next base: position 138,632 of record JALIZF010001102.1, on the reverse strand, counting down.
TAGTCAGTGTAGTATCTGTAGTCAGTGTAGTATCTGTAGTCAGTGTAGTATCTGTAGTCAGTGTAGTATCTGTAGCACTTGTTGTATGGTGTAGTATCTATAGAATCTGTAGAGCCTGTAGTAGGTGTTATACCTGTAGTGTAGTTCCAGTAGTAAGTGTAGTACATGTAGTACCTGTAGCCAGTGTAGTATCTGTAGCGCCTGTTGTAGGGTGTAGCATCTATAGTATATGTAGTACCTGTATTAGATGTTATACATGTAGTATAGTTCAAGTAGTTAGTGTAGTACATGTAGTACCTATATCTGTAGTATGTGTAGTGCCTGTGGTAGGTGTTTGACGTCATCAGTGCGTCTGTTAGAGTACAGACTCCCAGAAAAATGGAATCTAGAGAGGATTAAATAATTTGTACTTGAAAAAATAGGCGTAAAAGTGTGCACGTTTTTGTAATCAAAAATGTCATCAACATCTTGTGTCTGGCCCTTCAGGAATAATGTAACCTTTTGGTTTCGTGGCATTAGGGGACCCTGGAACATACTGAACATCGATAGGCAAAGACCCCACAATGGGCAACCTTATAGCAACTCTTCTTATCTATGTACATGTAAGTTGAATTCTTTCATTAGAAAGACTCGATTCATTCAGTTCAACTATAGGAGACGGAGACTCTGCGCGCGCCATTATAAAAACCTTAATGTGTGCTCCCGCCACATATGGGCTATTTTCACGTCTCTCCTTCAGTTACTTCGAGAACGAAGACTTTGCTTAATGTATAAAATTATTAACAAGCTTAGCGCTGTTCCTTAATTGATCAATATTTATCTTATAATTTCACTAGAACTAGGCGTAATCATGATTTAAAGCTTATTGTATATTCTCCTACTACTGATTGCTACAAGTTTTTCCACGTATACCATTGCTGCATGGAATGATCTTTCAGGTGTGACCGTTAGTTCTATCATTTTCCTTGCAATTTTCGCTTCGGCAACGCGTTGCGAGTTTTTGAATCCAAGTCAGAACTGAACTCACAACGCAAAATATTGCAAGTTGTTGCAACGTTGCGCGGAAAATGGTCGTTAAAAATCGTCTCGTGTAACACCACCCTAAAAAGATCAGGTGAGGGCGTTTACTCCACGTGTTATATATGTGAAAACAAATGGGGTAAGAACGACGAACTGACTCAATTAAATGTGTAGCTCGAGTGTACAATCACGAACATAGCTAGGGGAATTCTAGGGGACGTGGATTAACAACTTCCCCTCCCCTCCCCTCCCCAATCCCCTCCCCCTCCCTTCTAGTTTCCACTTGCAATCACTTGAAATCGTACATGCAAGAAAAAGTATACCTCGTTTAACAAGTTCTTAACAAGTTCTTACGTGCTGTTTTGCTACAAAATGATATTTCTATTAAGAATTTGAATAAAAAACTTGCAGACATATGCTTCAAAAGCTCGTGTCTTTGGCGCTGGCACAGGTTCTTTATCAGTACGGGATTCCCTACTAGCAGAGACTCAGCAGATTAGGGTTAGGATTTCACAAAATTTCCTTGTACGTCCTCTTGCCCAACTAGACTTGAAAATACAACTGATGAAACCCTAAGTGATAAAGTTTATTAAATCTCTAAATGTACAACTTTCAGTTGAGTTAAGATATTTGTAAACGAGATACTTAACTTTGCTGACATTTCAAATCTTTGTCCTTTGTCTGGATAATCATCGAGATCTGCTTTAGAACTACTCTTAAATAGCAAATGTGGTTACCAGTTGCAAACCTTCATCCAGCAGTAGAAAATAAAGATCCATACTATAATACAGCATAACTTCTTCACGTTACAAAGGAGCTCGATGAACCAAATGCATATTGTTAACGCAACTTTGTTGATCTTTCTTCAAAATACTCGCGATTTTAATTGGTTCCTCTATATCCCCAAGGACTTGGGACAAACATATTAGCATCATAATGAAACTTCGCCGAATAGACTACCCCAATTAGGCATTAAAATTATTAATTAAGTGTCTAGGTAGCGCAGCGGTCTAAGGTGATATCTAAAGGTATGGATTAGGGCCCGGATATCGTCTCCCTCCCTGGCCTTCGGGCTAAGACAACTGTTTTATGTAGCACCGGGATAGCGTGGATGGGGCGAAATCTTCATCCGTAACGTAAGTCGATTCGATGTCTCAGCTTCCTTGAATGTCTCGGGAGAATCGTCCCAAAATTTAATTTTTCCTTTTTTTATTTTTCAGTTAAATAATCATTTCTACTTTGTGTCCGGGGGGTGCACATCTAACAGGTTCGAGTCGTTTCGGGGGCGAATCCTTTTCTATATAGACAAGGCGCAAAACTGAAAAAGTCGATCGCAAAAAGTGCAGAAGGCATTTTGGGGTAGAGGCTGGTAACATAACTATTCTAAACTGATTTTTCATGCTGAATCCGAATATGACTGTTACCAAGACGTATTCTGCAATCTGATCTTATCGTGTAAATGACGTATTTTGTGAATTGCTACAGTCATTTCATACTAACGGCTTTTTCATGTAATTCCAAAAGTTGCCAAACTTAAAAACAATTACCATGGCTGGAAAGAGCATATCAAAATCAGTAAAAGTGTAACGTTTGAATGATATCAGTTGAAAAATCAAGGACATACGAATTTTCAAAAGTCGAAATTTGTTTGTATCTCTTGCATAACTGTAAGTGTTTTCATACAAAATTTTGCTTTTTGAAAATTCGTATCTCCTTGATTTTTCAGCTGATATCCTTAATTCAAACTTCACAGTTTTACTGATTTGGATATGCTCTTTCCAGCTATGGTAATTGATTTTAAGTTTGGGAACTTTTGGAATTACATGAAAAAGCCGTTAGTATGAAATGACTGCAGCAATTCACAAAATACGTCATTTACACGAATACGTCTTGAGTAACAGTCATATTCGCATTCAGCATTAAAAATCGGTTTGGAATAGTTATGTTACCAGCCTCTACCCCCAAATGCCTCCAGGTATCTGATTTTTCGAAAATGCGCCTTGTCTACTAGTAATTTTTTCTTTTTTTTACCTGAATATCCTGACTACTTTTTTGTCTTGCTACGGATACTGATGTTTTTACCTTTACTTTTTTACGTATCTAAAGTACATGACATGCACAATAACATCTTGTTTTACAGGGAACTTTTTGCCCTACTTTTGAAGTAGTCAAGAGTGTTGTTCCTGTGGCCGGTTCTTGGATTGTGAACCATGCATGGTCGGTGACATCGTGAGGTTCATCTTGTTTGTACTTGCATATAGCCTTGAACTCTACATCATATACACTGCAACACAGCATCGAGTTTATAGCAACGATACGACAATCTTTCTTATAGTTTCATTTTTTCATTGAAAGATAAGTCAATTTCCTTGTGGTCTTTTATCTGAGAACAAAGCTTATTTCAACTCCAGTTAGTTCCAAACAAACTACTCAATTGTGCTGGTCGACTCTACTAATTGAGTTTGTTTTTCCATATATAGCATAGTCTTGTTGCTATCGAAAGTTCTTTTCTGTTATATAGAGAGAGCGGGCAAGTTAAAACGTCACAAACTGATGAAACTTTAGAAATACCCTTTTTGAACTTAACTGAAAACTAGCATTCTTTCAAGTGCGGGTTTTTTTTTTTCCGACTTCCCTCGTCTAACAACAATGTATTAAATAACAATTATAATCAGTATACATTTTAGCGTAACTGGACAGAACGCTATCTTAAATGAGTACAATAACCACTTAACGTTTTGTTTCTTCAATTTCCTTCACTAAACAGACTGGTGTGATCTGTAATCACTAAAAACCCTGAACCGATGTAGCTTTTTTCTAACTTACTAGAGCAATAGACTCTTATTTGAATCTATACCTGATCACGAGAGAACTGGCATCAGTGAAAGTGAATGTTTGAGCCCAGTTGAAAAAGTAGTTATCAAAATGTCTGCGTTCATTGACTTTCATCTCTTGGTAAAAGGCCGGAAAACACATTTCGTTAAAACAGTCTGTTCCATCACGAAACAATACCATGTTTTAGTGCTTAATGGAAATTTTCTAGTGACCACATTTTCAGGTTCGATTATAGAACTGATTTGATAATATAGATTAAAGTTGAATGTATCCTGATTATCAATATTTTCTAGTTACAGTACAATCTTGTTTCTAATGACATATGCTTTCACAAATATTTGCAAAGTGTATCTGTACTTGAAGTACAGGAACTCTTGAGAATTATGTGATTACCATTCCGTGTAGATGTGATTAGCTTTATAAATCACCTGTAAAACGGAGCACTTGTTAAGAGGGCATTTGCACGCTTCTATAACTTTAGTTTCTTCTACCAAAATATCTTCAAAGATAAAATGTGCATGGTGTCTGTTGTCCTAAAGACAATATTAAATCAACCAGTAGTATTTGCAAATTACTCGAAATATTCGATAGGCGTTTGGGGTTCGCGAACGATGGACCCTCAAAAGTCATCATATATTCGACGTCGCAGATTTAAGGGTGTACTAAATATACTGTTGCTATGCAACGTTTGCTTTGCAAAATAGGGTCTTATTTTACATGCCGGAAAATTAAATAGGCACACGCGCGCGTGTATTTGGCGGGAATCATTTGACTACCGCTAGAGCGACGCACACCCGACAAATAGGACTCATTTTTGTTCTTATTTCGCATGCACGGGTCACTTCACTTCCGGTTTCTTTAGAAAGTTATAATCTTTGACGATTGTCGTCAAAACTAAGTGTTTCTTCAATATTTAATTCATTTAAAGCCTTTTCTCCAAAGCCAAGCATGGGATTTACGAAAAATTAAGAAATACGGAAGAAATTTGCATTATTCGCTCAATTTCGGCATTCAAAAAAAAAAATAATTTATTTGGAGACCATTCTTAAAACGAATGCTCGGTATTATGCACCTTGATCTCAAGATTTTATTTAATGTATTTCAAATTCTCCAATACACATCGCTAAAGAATATTACAGCTTATTTCTGTAGCTGTGACGTCATGTGATGACGTCGCGCGATGACGTCACAAAATGCTAATGACAATTTAGAGGCATATTTTAAAGTATTTTCAAAATTCGCTAGCAACGGGCAATTTTGATATGTCAGCACACCCTAACGACAACTTAAAAGATAATCGTATTCAATTGTGACTAAATCTTTTCAAAGAGGATTTGGTTATACGATGTATTAGAATCTTATTCATGTACATGGACAGTTTGTCTAGTTTTTACATAAATGCGTCATTAACATCACACTACGTTTTTTTAAGGTTTAAGATAAAAGCTACAAATATTCCAAGAGAAAATATTCCACACAAATAAGCTTTAAATAAATTTATTGATATCCATTGTAAAGGCACAACTTTGAAGGATGTACTCATGACAAATCAAAACATACTAACACTAATATTATTTTTTCTTGACATTAATCTCTTACACTTAAGTGAGAAAAGTTTTGGTGTGCGTGTCAATCTAAATATATTTTTTGCACGAAGTTCTATTTTCACATTCCATTAATGGAATTCATTGTATAGGTCAATATTTAAAAACAATAAAAAAAAGCAAAAATATTTCGGAGAGTTCAACTACGAATTGTCAAACTTTTTTTAGACCAAAAAATGGAGACTTGCAATTCTACTTTGGAATATCTTGATTACTTAATATCCACGCCATGTGTTGTTCATCGAGTCGTTGAAAAAACTAGAACTAGCAATCTCACTGATTTAAAAGAGAACTTATCAGAAGGAAGATGTTATGTGGCTTCCTTGGACTGACCAAATGTCCAGATTCGAATAACGATCAAATAATTCGTTTTGAAGGGTATTTTTAAGGATCAACTTTGAACAACTCCATCATCACTTTGGAACGCTGTCGAAGGAAAACAATTTTTTTGTTTAAAAGCCCGCGATTAACTGGTCAGCATTCACGAAATTCCGAGCTGTTGAGTCCCACTAGTATATGATGGGTATATTGCAGTTCTAGATCAGAGGCGAAATGTAAGCGATTCAGTCTTTTAAATAAATGTTCCATGAGTGCTGCTTCATCTCCACAAGGTGACAATTATTAGTATTCGTGTCGCACCGGAACGAACGAACGAGCGACCGAACGAACGAACGAACGAACGAGCGAATGAACAAAGTACAGGCTACAGTTTTATGGTTTGTTTTATGTTACGGTTTGCGAACAGAGATCCAATGATTAACAGTTCAATATATCTTAACGTATTGATAGTTCAAACAAGTTTTAAAACGTTTCATTACGCATATAAAACGTCAGTTCTTTTTTTGACATTCAACTCCAGAAAAACAGTTTCTTTTTCACACCCTTGCGAATGTATGACAAACGAAGAGACATGACCAGAGGATTCACCAGGGACTGAAGATGGACGAACGTTATGCAAATGGGAAATACAATGTACTGGAAATCATCTGTGACTTCTTTTTCTCTCGCGGCTTCAATGATCAACGTTACGATGGCGGGAAAGTAAAAAAGGATGGTGGTGATCACCAACAGAGCCATGGTGAAGCATCGCTTGTATTCTTGGAGGCGCTTGCGTTGTTCTTCCTGTTGTACAACGTCTCGAGTATATTAAGGCCTGGGTCAATCGTTAATAACTTAAAATTCGAATAAAAATTATTTTGAAGACATAGAACATCTAAATGAACTTTTTTCTTCTATAAGTTACTAAACTCGACGTCCTTAATTTTTTGAGGGTACGTTTATGATGTCACGTGACCTGATGACGTCACAGTGATCAAATATTGTGTTGTAAACTTCAAAGCAAAATGCGGTCGCGGTTATTTCTAAAGACTTCAAAGTAACCATGCTTAACTGTGAGCCTGAATGTGCTTCACAACATACAGCCCGAAAAACTTGTCATCCACTTTACATTGTTGAGTTTTTCCATTTTTAAAAGAAGTAAGTAAAAGTCACGTGACCTGTTTTGGGCTTTATCTCACTAAAGCAAAACTGTAGTCAGGTTTTGCGGGTTGTTTGTTTGGAAGCACATTAAGGCTCATAGTTAAGCATGGTTACTTTGAAGACTGGGGTTATACCCACGACCGCATTTTGCTTTGGAGTTTACAATACAATATTTGATCACTGTGACGTCATCAGGTCACGTGACATCATAAAAGTACCCTCAAAAAATTAAGGACGTCGAGTTTAGTAACTTATAGAAGAAAAACGTTCATTTAGATGTTCTATGTCTTCAAAATATTTTTTTATCCAAAATTTATACAATTAGCGATTGACCCAGGCCTTAATATACTCGAGGTCTTTCTGCTGTACAACTGCTTGCTGTTGATCGATGACTTTTCGTTGGCGCCATGCTGTAAACTGCACTTTAGCGGTGCAAAACAGAATAACTGAAGCACTTCCAAATATGCCCATGAAAGGAGGAATTGCACGGACAGATCCAGCTTTGTCGGCTAAAACTCGGCCTGTTCCAACAGCCATGGGCAGTGATAACCAGACGATGGATGCTGCAATCATCATCTTTTTGGTAGTAACTTTGGTGCGGTAGAAGATAGGATGCTCAATGGCAAGGTATCTCTCCACGCTGGACATCATTAAACTGGCTAATGACATCAAACTACACATTAAAACTGCTAATCCATAAATGGTGTTCAGGTGACATTCATGTGAGCATTCTCTTATCTGGCATCCAAGAACCCAAGCGAAACCTGGTTGGACAACTAAGCCTACTAAAAGATCTGACCCAGCCATGACGGCTAGCAAAAGATTATAGTTAGTTGATCGAAGAGTCACATCTTCCAGCACCGTCCAAATCACCAACAAGTTAATAACAACGGTTGGTGGAGTGGCAATACCGTTGATGACAGCGAGGGAAATCCAAGTTGGCTGGACTGTACTTGGAAGACTTGTGATGTTAAAATGCCCCGCAAAGTCGAACGTTATTAGACAGTAGTCTAGAGTTTTGTTGCTGTGGCTAGAGTTGTGAACCATGGTCGGTGACATCGTAAGGTTCATCTTGTTGGTACTTGAATATAGCCTTGAACTCTACATCATGCCTGCTGTACTCAACAGCACACAGTAGAGTTTTTAGCAACGATACGACAATCTTTCATCTTATAGTTTCACAGTCAAGATACTACTGACTTCGTCATTTCCTTGTGGCTTTTCAGTTGAGAACAAACGGTTCATCAAACAAACTACGAAATTGTGCTTATCAGCTCTACTGATTGGGTTTGTTTTTTCTATAGTCTTTTTGCAATCGAAAGTTTTTTCTGTTAGATAAAGAGAGCGGGCAAGATAAAACACCACAAACTGATGAAACTTTTGAAATATCTTTTCTAAACTTAAACAACTTGCATTCTTTCAAGTGCGTTTCTTTTTCGACTGCGCTCGTGCTAATATAGCAATGTTTTAAACAACTATAATCAGTACAGTTAAATAGCGTAACTGGACAGAACGCTATCTTAAATGAGTACAATAACCACTTAACGTTTTGTTTTCTTAAATTTCATTCACTAAACAGACTGAACCGATGGATTTTTTATTTTCTCTTTAATATACTGGAGCAATAGATAAAATAACTCTTAGTTGAATCTATAGCTGATCACGAGAAAGAACATCAGCGAAAATGAATGTTCGATCGCACCCAGTTGAAAAAGTAGTTATCAAAATATCTGCATGCGTTATATAATTCATTGAGTTTAATCTCTTGGTAAAAGCCGGAAAACGCATTTCGTTAAAACAGTCTGTTTTATCAGCAAACAATACTATTTCTAACTGTTTAATTGAAATTTTCTTGTCGACAATGCACGTTCATGATCAGTTTAGATTATAGAGCTGATTTTATATAATCTAAAAGTTTAAATGGTTCCGTGTGCTAGTGAGTCACTTGTATTTTCTAGTATACACACGAGCCTTTAGGCGAGCATTTAGGCAAGTGTGTATGCAAAGAAAATACAAGTGACGAGAGGCAAATCCACGGTATGCCACGAGAAACCATTGTATAATTATTTTATCCCACACCATAGAAAATAAAACCAATAACCGTAAGGTATCATTGGAAGATACAGTTGCATACTGCCGAATATACAGAATCAACAAGAGACCATAATACTAAGAGAGCGAAACTCAGTATTGAATGATGTCTGTGCGATGTTCGTGGCGGCTAAGGCTATTTTTAGTAACTTCGCCATCGCGCGCGCAATGTTCTAAAACAATATAATTTGATTTTTGACGTGCGCGCGGACGGGACCGTTTGCTTTCGGTTTTTGAATTCTATTGTTTAAGAGCCTTGCGCACGCGATGGCAAAGTTACTAAAAATAGCCTTAGGCGCCACGAACATCGCACAGACATCAATACTGAGCTTTTTGATTGGCTGTGTTTCATATGGTGTGGGATATATCCTGGTTATCAGTATTTTATAGTTAACGTTACAGTACAATCTTGTTGTTAATAACATATGCTTTCACAAATATTTGCAAAGTGTATATCTCATAGACTACTTGAAAAACAGGACCTCTTGAGAATTATGTGATTACTATTCCGTGTAGATGTGATTAGATAAATACCCGTAAAACGCGGAGCACTGATGGAGAGAGAGAAGGTTAAGGGCACACAATCAGCCTAAGTTTATTAGACAAATAACGACGTAAAACGTGGACGGTTTACTTTTATTTTTAACCGTCTTTGCAAATCCTTAATTTAATAGGGGGTTGTTGTTTCAATAAAGTTAGATATAAATATGAGTACTAAAACGTAAAAGAGAAAACGAAAGAAAGGGCGATTTAGAAATATTTTATTTAGACATACAATTTATGCCAAATTCATACAATTTGATATATTTTATCGTTTCATCCTTGGGCAGTTTTATTATTTCTAATAAGAAACTTTTAGGTTTTGTATAAACTGTCCTAATGACGCAGATATCATTTACATTTTTCCTTGCTGTTTTAGTATATTGTACATTATGGTCCATTATCTGTGTCAATGAATATATATATCAAACATAGCAGAAATCTTATATAAAAGGTATAACTGAAAAGCTCTAGCAAATATAGCGGATACACATTGAAAGAAATACGGCAGTTCAAACATGCTAGATTTTACAAAGAAATGTATGATTTCAAATTCGATTACAAATATCGGACAAATATCCCTACAACCATACATTTCTTTGTAAAGTCTACCATATTAGAACGGCTAGTAAAACGTTCAATATTGAACCAATTAACACCAATATTAGGGATTTTTGCAAAGCTCGATATGCTCTTTCTTTCTAGGTGAGTCTTGTGTTGACATTTAGCAGAATTTAGGGAACTCAGTACCCAGTCTTCACGGTATGAAAGTGGCTAATGAGTAAAGCAGTCATTCAAAAACCAGCTCCGGCTTTTGCTGGTACAGCTGTGAACAAACATGGCGAGTTTATCGATATCGAGTTCATCATATAATGTTTGATAAGAATAGAGACCAATTTATGTCGGCCTACCACAGGGAGACCATCAAAATTCATTTTAGGATAGGACAGGATAGGATAGGATGGGATGGGATGGGATGAGATGGGATGGGATGGGATGGGATGGGATGGGATGGGATGGGATGGGATGGGATGGGATGGGATGGGATAGCTAGAATATACACTAGTATTCTAGCTAGATTCTGCGTCGATGTGGGGTCGATGTGGGGTCGATGTAGGGTCGATGTGGGGTCGCTAGGATGGTCACCCCATCCTCTAAAATGTCTCGTTTATCAAGTCTCCGTTGGGTTTCAAACAAAAACAATGAAAGTCTGGCTGATTCAGAACATTTAAATAAATAAACAGAACTAAAACAACACAACGAACGACTAGAATTCTGAAAATAGAAATGTTAAATCGCTTTGGTCGTACCGGGGTTGTACCGAACTGATACCGGGGGTACCGAAGCCGTTCCGCCTAAAAATAGACTTGTAGTACCGACACTGCACCGCGATTCTAAAAATAGATATGACATGTTCGAACGAACCAGGCTTCGGATTGGCTCTTACGGATGTGATGTCACGCTGACCTCATCACAGTAGTACCCAGAATGCCTCACTCGCGTGGATCCACAATCCACCCTGATCCACCCGACATAGAACGCACATTCTGTATACTACTTCAATGATTGCATTGTATGTATTGTATTGCATTGTTTTGCATATTGTATTGTATGAATGAATGAATGAACTTTATTTATACACGGGGTCAAATCACTAAAACTTTACAAGTGCTCTCCCTTTGAGCCGTGTAAATTGCAAACAATGTATTGTATTGTGTTGTGTTGTTGTGTTGTTGTGTGTTGTGTTGTGTTGTGTTGTGTTGTTGTGTTGTTGTGTTGTGTTGTGTTGCATGTGTTGTTGTTGTGTTGTTGTGTTGTGTTGTACATGTGTTGTGTTGTGTTGTGTTGTGTTGCATTGTTGTGTTGTGTTGTGTTGTGTTGTGTTGTGTTGTGTTGTGTTGTGTTGTGTTGTGTTGTGTTGTGTTGTGTTGTTGTGTTGTGTTGTGTTGTATTGTGTTGTGTTGTGTTGTATTGTATTGTATTGTAAACAAGCTTCTGACAGACAAATTGACAGTAATCAGATCGATAAGGACGGACCGTTTGATCCGGCATCACCCGGTGGTCGACGATAACAAGCTCCTATTTTTAAAGTTGTCGGGCTTAATTACAAAAGTTTAATTTCTTTAGTTTTAGATAGCCAATTCAAAAAAGGTCTTTACTACTGCGCCTTGTTGAACTACAGGCAACCAGTGTACGCTTTAAGGTGCGTCTTGTTAAAAAGCTTATTAACGACATGTCAATCGCTCTTACTCTAGCGGCAGCTAATCTAAATGCCTTTTTTAAGCCGATTTCGGGCTCCCTTTCACATGGGCACAAGTGAACGCACGAGTGCGTCTAGTTACGAGTATATTACATCAACTGAGTGCTAAGTAGGATTCTGCCACATAAATGCTATGCCGTTTGCTCGAGATTTTTCACCCATAGTCCACAGCCTTTGTAATCCTTTGTGGAAGCAATAAACATTGTCCAATGGAAGCAGAAATTGTTTCGAAAATTAAGATCCGGGAATTTCATTGTTATCAAAAACTAAATATTATTTTTGTGTGGATGGAACTAGCAAAATGAAAGAAAAATCGTACTTATGCATCAAGAATACCAGAACGATATCAACAATTCGGCAAACCAGTTCTCCTCGTATTTTAACTTCTAATTTTTGATACAAACTAATTTAAGGTAAAGTAATTTCAAACCTGGGCAATACTAATTAGCTGTTAGTGTTGACTAGATGCAAGAACAAAAGGAGACAACACTAAGACTACAGTTAGCGTCTAATAATTTTAATTTGCTTAGTCCAGACTACAGTGATTTTCATCGGACTGTGAAATACTAACTAGCTATTAGTGTATAGCAGTCAAAATTCAACAAAAGGAAACAACGGAATTGGGATCTACTAGCGTAACTATTTCACACTAGCTTAGTAACTATTTCACAGTCCGATGAAAATCACTCTAATTAGTAGTACCCAGGTTTAGAGTGATTTTCATCGGACTGTGAAACAATTACTAATAGTCAGTGTTTAATAGTGTCTAATAGTTGTATTTCAACAAAAGAAAACAATGGGTGCAGAGTCTATTAGTGTCTATTAGCTTAGTAACCATTTCACAGTCCGGTGAAAATCACTCTATTGAAATCACTCTAGGGAGCTGTTTATATGGAAGCCAGCCAGCCCGGTAAGCGGGCTGACTTCTTTTGTTTTCTTTTCCCTGGGGGCCACGGAACAAAAGAAGTCAGCCCGCTTACCGGGCTGGCTGGCTTCCATATAACCAGCCCCTAGGATAGAATTAATCAGAGTTGAGATAGAGCTAATTCAGTTTATTTTTAGACTGCCAGAATACACCTTATATATTAACCATTTGTACAAGAGGTAAAAAATCTGACCGTAGGAATGAAAAACACATAAATGGATTTTGAATTCTAAAGACGGAATACGCTAACATTTCACGACTGCTTGCTGAAGTATTTATCGCTTTTGCCTGGTTCTGGGACAATCTGAAAAGAGAAATATTGTAAAGGATATTGTTAATGCACTCTGAAGCATATATGGCGTACCTGGCACGCAAGAAATGAAGTAGATTGGCAAACAGAGATATAAAACTGTACAAAGAAAGAAGTAGGCACAAAGAAAAGACAGAGAAAGAATAAATGAACGAAAGAGATCTAGACAGAGACAATGAATGAAAGAGAACCACGAAGCAGGCAGAAAGACAAAGGCGGGAAAGAAGAAGGAAGGAAGAACGAATGAAAAAAGAAACGAAGAAAGAAATTAGAAAGAAAGAACGGAAGGAAGGAAGAAAGAAAATTTATGAACCAGAAAGGAGGGAGGGAGGGAGGGAGGGAGGGAAGGAAGGAACGAGCAAGCGAATGGAAGAATAGATAGAAACATAAGCACAAACAATTAGAAACCAACGCGTTGTCCCCGGGAAACCGAGGGCGCGAAAGCTTGGAATACCACTTACTGTATCTGAACCTGGGCGCCACCCAGCAGGACAAACTAAAACATTAACGGTAGTAATGCATTAGAAAATGCTTAAATAGTGCATTCGAGCTCATCATTGACAAATTAGTGAGTAAATTTATCTGAGAAGGCATATTCTTACCTTCACCATGTTTATCGGTAAACTTGAAAGCCTGGATCAACCGAAGTGTTTCGTCAACTGATCGACCGACAGGGAGATCATTAACAGTGATTTGCCTAAGTATTCCTTTGTCATCGATGATAAATAAACCCCTAAAGAACACAATAGCACGTCATTACAATACCAAATAAAAATTGCAAGTTGAGGTTTTTATCACGAGGTTTACATAATTATTATGAGATTTACATAATTATTATTTTTTTCACGTTCAAGCATTGGGCAACAAAAACTATTCATGAATGAATAGATTTGTCACTACCACGTAAACTTTTTAATTACAACGCCCAGCTTTCGGACAAAGTGTCCATCTTCAGGGCAAATGAAAATGTTACATTAGCGACAGCTCTATTCATTCATGGCTTCTCCCACGTACAATGGCCTTTTAGATATAAAAACTTTTTGATCCAAAAACGAAAATTTGAATTAAAACTTGTACGAGGGGCTAGTTTTTGCCCGGGGGGGGGGGGGGGTTGTGAGGGGGAAACTCCATTGTAAAAGGATCAGGTATGCTCGTCGGAAATTTTAACAAATATCCCTAAAAGATACCGGAAGTCTTTTAAGAAGGGCGTGGCTGGACGATTTTTAACCCGTAAGAGATACCAGCGATAAAAAGCTAATAAACATTATGATGAACATAAAATTGAACGATCAACACACTTTTGTTGGGCAAATTTCTTCCCTTTGAGAACAAGATAATAAGTGATGGGCTCTTTTGATACCCTAAGAGAGACCAGGAAATGCTAAAACTCTAAACTTCAATTTTAACACCCTAAAAGATACCAAATCGCTGACTTTTACCCCTAAGAGATACGACGAGCATACCCGATCCTTTTACAATGGAGTCCCCCCTTCCCCCTTCCCCCGGGAGTTTTTGGAACTTCTAGCCATTTTACTCGATATTGAAAAAATCTGAGTAGTGTAGCATCAACTTGTAAGATCTGTTGTGATTGGAGAAACAAAACAATACATTTAATTGTCAACTTGTTCATTGTTTTATTTTCTATCGTTTTACAGGGTTTTTTTTTCTTGACTAACCTTAGAGCAACACCCTGATCTTCAAGAAGAACACCATAATCCCTAGAGATCTGCTTTGTGAGATCAGACAAGATGGGAAGATTGATTTGGCCAAGACCACCCTTTTTTCTGGGTTGATTGGTCCTGAGAACAAAAGTAAACAGTGCTTACTACTTGGGCTACCTGTGGCAAATTGCTTTAAAGTATGTAAAATTTCCCAAATGGCCTTTGTAAGCAGGCTTTATTACTCGGGCATCCTGGTAATCCAAGTGAACACTTTAGTGTTTTGTACTACTTAAAGTGCCCCAGTAACCCCTAAATTGAAATTTTGAGAATCGTTTCTTCATGAATGGAAAAGCCTTATGGTTAAATACTTCTGGATAAAATCATCTCCTTTCTGAGGATTAAGAATTAATTTTGAAATCTGAAAAATGCAAATAAATGAGATGAAATAGAAAAGGACTTCTTAAAATACAAAACACTTGAGATGAATTTTATTCTATTTTTCCATTTGCAAAACCTTTTCATTGTGCTAAAATACAAAGTAGGGTGAATGTTTTTGCTACCTAACTCAAACACACTTGCTTTAAAATTGGAAACAAAGTCTTGCAGATTCCTTTTCTAAATCATCTCATTTGTATTATCTGACTTCAAATATGCTTAATGCTCTGAAAGAAGATGATTTTATCCAGAGATAAATAATCATTAATAAAACATTTCCATTGACGAAGAAACAATCATCAAAATCTTAAGTACTTTAAATATGTATATGCCTATGATCAAAGTACAGGCATACTACAGATGATGATGCAGATCACATGCACCATGTTTAGTTGAATTGTTTTTAAATAAATTGTTCTTAAATAAATAGAACAAATTGATTACATTGATAACATACATCTCTAGCAATGCACAAAAGTGAAAATTGCTTTGAAAACCACACCTCAAGTTCATCTCATGGAGTACATGTATATTGCACTTACCATGCCAAATGTGAGTATTGTGAGTCTACAGAACATGCTATGACCTCACAATTAATAGCCCTGAACTCATCCGCACGGTCACTGAAGGCAATGATCTCAGTGGGACAAACAAATGTGCTGAAAAAAGAAAATCACCCGAATTAATCAATACAATCAGCATAAAGTATATGCAGTCTAAACTCTATGTAACGAGTAATTAAAATGAAGTGTATGTACAAAAAGGGGCCTTCATGGCTAAAAGAAGTGTTAGGAAAGCACAAGCAATAAGTTTATCAAGACAAGTGCTCTGAAACACTTCTCGAGTGTTCTCGGCTGACTTCCTACATGTAAGTGCTGTATTAATGAACAGAGCATGGAAAAAGATGTTCTATTTGCTTTATTATATATTTTAAAGTACATGTAAATATTCAAGGGAAAAAGTTTGATTTTCTCTGTAAAAAAGTCAAAATTAAGGTGTGCGTACATTGTCGAGCTCATGCTGCTGACATCGGAACTGTGCTCTGTTCTCTGATAAAGCACAGCTTTCAGCCAATCAGAGCATGCGTATCGACAAGGGTATATAATAAATCAAAATAGATGATTTGGTAATGAGCTAACATAAGGTGGTGCTTGTGGGATCCCTGTGGAAACCCCTGTACTTGAAGCCTTCCACAGCAATCCCCATTTATACTAGGGCAGTTTTTGATTTTGTAGACAACACGGAACGGGACTCAGACGCATTACAACATGTTGCAGTTTCACACTATAAGTCATTTATTCAGCTGTTTGTGCTGATGAATGGCGATATGCTGCTCTCTCAGATCTAAACAAATTTCAAAGAAAGAAAGAAATCCTGGCTTCAGCTCTGTTAATTGTGGGTCGACCTACAATCCTGTACTAATTTGTTTGGGACAGGATGGATTTTGAGCACCCCTGACCCTACCAATGCCCTCCCCCCTCCCTCTCCACTCAATGTTGTCTTTCAGTTGGAACTGGGAAAGACAGGTGCACTACTGTACATGCCCTGGTAACTGCAACATTGTTTGGAGGGGGAGGGGGGACGAAAAAGCTGAGAATCGATGATATTATATATTTCATGATGAAAAATACGGTTTAATATGTACTTGAATGTCCCAAACATTCTGACAAGAATTGTAGCTTAACTAATGGCTACAGTCTTGCACTTCAAAAGTGCACAAGCATGAAGCTGCGCCATATAGTTTTTTAGATTGCATATTTAGAGTAAGTCTTCTTTCTCTATAATCAGTTGCATCTCATAATAAAAGTAAACCATCAAATTTACTTTAATTTGCACTTTCTTGGAACAACAAAGTTTTTATTAATGTCTCTTGTGACAGTGTATGTCATGTGACATTCTGTTAGTGTTTGCCAATGCTTGACAAATTGTGACTCTTGGGATGACAGTTATATTGTCACAATTGTACTACATGTATTAGACACCTGTACAATTAAGTGTATTGGAGAGCCTAAAGGAACCTCATTCATATATCTTGTTGTGATATCTTTGACAACACTAACTTTATAATTCATTTCATTTGATAATGGTGCCTTAATTGTTGACACTGAAACACTTCTGCACTACTTTCTCTTATTTTTGTTATATTATGTAAAAAAAGATTAAAAAAAAAATTAAAAGAGAAATTTTATTCAATAACACTTATTACCAAATCTTTTTTCTCATAGCTTTGGTGCTGTGACTAACTCACAGCTTCCTTATCAGTGAGGGCTTTGAATAACCAAGTGCCTCATCCACAAACCAAAACACTAAAAATAGCTTACTAATTAATTAAATTTTCATTTTGAAACAGCTTGCAATCAAAAAGAAGAACATTAATTAAAATTTTAAAAAAAGGAGACAGGAAAGAGGAAAAGAAAAGAAACAGTCATGCAGACACCACAAACCTCAAAGGTTCATGAATCAAATTCTAATTGTAGGAACTATTAAGATGCACAGCTAATATTATAAATAATAGCCTAAATATTCATTTTTTTTACAAGTACGTGTCTCATTACAACAAATTGCTTTTATTTGCAAGTAGAATCTTTTGAAAGCTGGTCAAAAACCTCTCTACAATGACCACCTCTCTATACAATGACCACCACTTACTCCACAATTACCACCTCTCTGTAATGACCACCTCTCTACAATGACCACCTCTCTACAATGATCACCTCTCTACAATGATCACCTCTCTATACAAAGACCACCTATCTACAATGACCACCTCTCTACAATAACCTTTCTACTATCTTCTATTGAGTGGGCTTGAACTTTAACTAGTCATGTTTCGAAAATCATTTTTGGATGAGTGTTTTTTCACAACTTAATCTTGCAAAAACTGCTTTTATGTGTCCATTATTATTAAGTATTAATTGTTCTTTATTAATATAAATCACCATCTGCAAAATCACCTGCTTTCAAGGGTAACTCAATGATCATGAATGGCTTCATACATGATTTGCTTTAGTTTACTTTACTTAGTTTACTTAGTTTACTTTAGTTTACTTTACTTAGTTTACTTAGTTTACTTTTGGTTTAGTTTAGTTATTGCTACAACTGTAATTTACTTAACTTGCATTGCATGACACAATACATTTTATTTATTAAAAACACTTAAAAATCTCTGTCAATGTTTTCACAACAGATTAAAAATGCCACAGGGTAAAAACATAAAAAAAAGAAAAAGAAAAAAACATAACCACAGCATACTCCATACTCACATATTAAAACAATATAAATATATCCAAGTTCAAGTCATAAACAATATATGTTAAATAAGCTTGCACCAGATAAATGATAAACATCTAGATAAAATTTCCACTCTATGTCAAAAGTGAATTCAATAATTTACTGTCAAAACCAGACAGTGATAGACTTCCAATTAAGTTAAAAGTACCTGTTTTTCACTAATTAAGCATTTGCATCAAGGATGTAATTATTTATATAAAATGATGACTAAAATTTTCCCTTCAAATCAACTGTAAACTTAGTAATCAGCAATATACTTAATTTTATAATTCAATAGCCATTTCCCAAGATACAGCTGAATGAATCCTGTACTAGCCAAGGCCTTGTTGACCATGCAGTCATTACACTGTTTACAAGTGTATTTTATCATGTCATGTCATATAAATATATAAACTACAATTCTACAAAGAAATCAACACATTCATATCTATTTACTATAATATCATAGGATCCTACAAATAAATCTACACGTTCACATCTATTTACTATATATCATATAATACACTTACTTTATTTAAACATGCATAGTTGAACAAAATTTACCTTAAAACCTTCAAAGCATGTTAAATAGGTGATAAATGGCTTTTAATCATAGATCTGGCATAGCAATTAAGGCTAGATAATTTGGTTTTAAGGACTGTTTAAGGATAAATTATTATTATAGCAAATACTGTTAAATACTGAGGCTTTTGTAGGTATACTTTTCTATTGTAATTATCACAGCCTGTTAATGTCTCACAACAATATTAAATGATCAAGAGCATTATAATATGAAATGCTTTTCTCTGACTGTTATCTTCTATTCTTTTTGCTATTAAATTAATTCTAAATATCTTCCAAACAGGTTTGCTACCATGGAGATTTGTTTTTGTACTGAAATGATCTTATCCCAAACAGGTTTGCTATTAAGGAAGTTTGTTTACAACTTTGCAGTAAAAGATCCTTGAATTATAAATGAGTGTCTCACGCAATATGACAACATCAAAACTCGGAACAAAGTTCAAAATAATAATTATTGAGAACCCCTACAATTCATGCATGGCGGCTGACTTTTGTATTTTTGGTCTTTATAAAATAATTACAATTTCTAAAGATGACAATCTAGTTATAATGAACGGGATTTTTTACTTCCCTTGAGGTAAACTTACGTGTAGTTCAATTTAACAAAGTACTTATAGTAATAGAAAATTTCTGAAAGATCTTGGTACCTATAGTCTATTTTGCCGTTTCCTTAGAAACAGAAGTCAAAGGCTAGAATTGTACATGACACACGTCCGTGACATTTACATATAAAATCATTCGTTTTACACACAAAGACAAAAATATATATAAATAGTACTAGTCGTAGTTAATATACATGTGTAATAGACATTGGATGGACGTAATTCGAAATTTATTTTCAGTTTACTTACAAGAAGGATTGGCTTATTCAAGAGTGAAAGTGCAACGGAAAAAAAAAAAGAATCTCGCCCGGGCACTCACTCATATCACGCGAATTTTTCAGTTACAGAAGATAAAAATTCGAAGTGATGAAATTAGATTCGATTTTGTATGGAGAACAGCACGATCGAACGTTGTTATTCGGTATACTGTGAATTACATAATATATGTACATAGTAACTTTCGCATCATGGCGCTTTTGTAAGAGCAGATTAGAATAACATTAAACTACAAACTCTAGTAGGCAGATTTACAACAACAGCTCACAGCTGAGCAAATATTAAGGAAATTGCTATCACTTCGAAGGATATTTAAGTTAAGTTAAGTTTACTTACAAATCGAGAGGATAGAAGAACAAGACGACATATTTTCCTGGCAACGAAGGAAAAGAAAAATTAATTACAACGTGAATATAGTTCCAAGGAAGAAAGAAGTGTTTGAAAGAGAGAATACAATAGTGTTAAACGAATTCAAATACCTTTGTAGTCGGAGAGTTTGATATCGATAAACTCGCCATGTTTGTTCACAGCTGTACCGGCAAAAGCCGGAGCTGGTTTTTGAATGACTGCTTTACTCATGGCTGGACTGAAAAACAAGGTTTAAAACTTCAGTTAGTATAACATAATATTATGCGATTACAATGATGAAAGATATTTACTCAATAGTGCAGCGAAAGAAAATACAGGACTAAAGTTTTGACAACGTGTGAACTCAACTCCCAGCACAAGACAAGTGTTTTCCTACACGTGTGACGAAAGCGTTATATAGCAACACGACTAGTGCCCAGACTCTCGCATTACGTTCAAACACCATTTCCAATCAAGGACTCTAATTAATTGTTGTTGTTTTTTGGGTTTTTTTTGTAGTGTAATTTAAAAATATAATAAACTAGCAGCTTTTACAGGTAAGGATTTGAAATATGGTTTACATGTATTCTGATAATACCTATGATTTCTCCTATAAAAATTGGGTCAGTTTGGAGAATTTTTTGAATAATACTAAAATTCAAGGGTGTCATTTCAAATGAAAAAATTGGTTACTAAAATCACTCGACTGTTAGCACTGCTGATCAATCGATCATGTTTTCAATTTCGGATGACTCATGTGACCATTTGGAGAGCTCTAGCTAACTGGTGACGTTTTGCTTCCTGCTATTGTTCTTTGATGAAACCTCAACAGTTAGAGCGCTCCAAATGGTCACATGAGTCAACCGAAATTCAAAACACAATCGATCAATCCGGTGTTAACAGTTGAGTGATTTCAGTAGTAATAAACCAATCAGCAGATATAGGATTATATCCTTCAGGGGAGGTACAGCATTAGAGAACAAGAAATATAAGACCAAAGTGATCTCAGGAGAGGGTGTGAATGCCTCCCATACACCTCACTAATAAACTTCTTTTCATATAAAAAGGATCTGGTGTTGTATTTAACTTGCTTTTACATTATTTGCTGCAGGAGAGATTTGAAGTAAAAACATGCAGTGTGGAAAAGGAGGGGAAAACGAGAGCGGTTGGGATTTGCATTGAAAATTAGAAAAGGTAGGATTTTCAAACACTCAAACCCTAATGAAAACCATTAGTAAGATTAAACCCTAATGAAAACCATTAGTAAGATTTAAACTGTGTTCAGCACTCTGGAGACGAAATAGCTAGATGTTCTCACTGGCACTGGTCTTCAGGATTAGAGATTCTGAAGGAAATGAGAACACAATCAGAGGTTCGTCATTACATTTGAATTCTTCATATAAGTCAATTAGAAAAGAATTACTGCTTCAAAGTCGAAACTAAAAAATCAAAACACAAATGAATTACCTTTCCATCTACTGAGATGTCTGCCTGCCCCTCACAACAACAGTGCGGAGATAAATTTAATCGAAATTTAAGCGTTAATTACCGTTTTCAGCGATTTCACTGCCGTTAAAGTATTAAAATGACGGGGATGATGAAAATCCAGAAGTTTCTGATCAAAATAAACTCTTTCTATCTCAATCGCTTAATATTTATTAGGCCAAAATTAAAATACAGAAAATCACCCAAATTGCAAAGACACATTTACAGACCTTTACACAAAGCACAGCCAGAGACATGCAGTACTACATGCTGCTGGGATTTACATGTTATCACAGCTGAACAGGTTTTGGTACACTGTTCGTTTAGCTTGAAATACAGGCAAACACTACTGTTAAGCAATGTCATGAATTTTGGAACCAGAGAAAGACGTATAAAATCGAATGACGTGATAATTCTTGAAAACTGGAAAATTCGCAACAAATGATAGCTTACATGTAACCTATCTCCGAGAAACACTTCGTTATCCCCTCGCAAATGGCTGAACACATTTCTTAAAAGAAATATGTTTGAGGAAAATTGATCAAATGAGTTGGGAAAAAAAACAGAAAAAGATCTTAACGAACTCAAATTAAAGAGGAAATGGGTACTGGCAAATGAGTCAGCATGTAAGCTTTATAATCCACCCTCGTGTTGGGGTGCAATATTACTCAATAACAACAGCCATTACATACCTATTCAAGGAGAACATCCTTCGTGCGAAATGGTTAAGTGGTGCAGCAGTTTGGTTTTGATTCAAAAGCAAATTTCGAGTACAAATTTGTACAAACTGAGTACCACATCTTCCTAAGATTCTGGAAGCCATTTTGATGATTCGTTCTACGCCGCGCACTTTTGAATATAATGAGAAGACTGGGTATAGACACAGGTAACCCAATCTCATCCGCATACAAAACTTTTCATGGCACATACCTTATTTCTATCGCGCGATAGTTCGACTTATCGCGCGATCTCCCAACTTATCGCACGATAATTCGACTTATCGCGCGATAGCACAACCTATCACGTGACAGCAAAACTTAATAATAATAATAATGAACATTTATATAACGCCTATCCAGAATTTGCTCTCGGCGCTTTACAAAAACATATAACATGGTAGACTGTGAACATAGGATGGCGCCTTGGGCTGCCGCTACACAGTCCATACCATGAAAATCAATTCTAAAATGCACTACAAATTACTGTACTACAAATCACTGTTTAAAATTACAATTAACACACAATAAATAAAAGTTCACCCACCCTCCTCACCAGAAAGAACCTGGTGGGGGAGCCAGTTTAGACGCCAACGACCCGTCCATGTGGCAGGTTGTACTGGGTTACATGTTACCAGTAGCAGGCTCCAACCTGCAGACCTGAAATAGCGCGCGATAAGTCGAGCTAACGCGCGATAATTTGAACTATTGCGCGATAAATGCATGTCATGAAAATTTTTGTATGCGGATGGCCATTGTCCACCGTAATATCGAGTAATAATGACTAAAAGTGCCAAAAACTAGCTCCTCGTGCAACTTTTAATTGAAATTTTCGTTTTGGATTAACTCTCAAATTGATCTACTAAGATCTCTAACTCTTTAAACAATTCGGTGACCCCCTGATTTTATGAATGATTTCTGCTCACAATTTTATAAACTTTTTGTATAAAGAAAAAAAAGAATACTTCTATCGTTTCGATTTTGAGTAAATTTATCATTTTTCTGTCTGATCCTCCAAAAACGTGTATTCTAGAAGGCCATTTTTCGCATATTATTGCTGATCTTTCGCTTCTTTGCAAATTGTTCGGCAACAACTTAGTTCCAAGTGTTTTTCTGCATCCCAGGCTATCATTTTGTTTGCTTTTAAATACATTTGGTTGTTCCAAAATTCTTATAATTTGACCGAATATTGCGAGGCCATTTTTCGTAAAAAGATCCCCAAACACCCCACATCTCCCCCCTCATATCTCAAGAGTGACCTCGGTGACCCCCCATTTTTATTTTACATTTTATTTCCTCTTATGCCCCTCTTTCTTTGTAGGAATTTTGAAGGCAAGTTTATCGTAAAAATTCATGAATCCCGAACTACCTTAAAACAGTCTTTTGAATTGTACTCGGCAAAGTTGTTATTGATGTTATCTTGTATTTTTACTGAAATTTCATACAAATTTAGCAACTTTCAAGCTGAATGTAAAGAATTTTATGCCAATGAAGCTAAGGAAGGCCTAAATTTAGGACACTTAAAACTCATTTTCGATTCAATTTTTCACTTTGGATTAACACTTTAATACAACTACTATTCATCAAAACCACTTACAAATAACCCAAACTTTCTGAGAGTAATAATTTTAGCTTTGTACAACAGTTATTCTTCAGCTGAATAGTTTTTGTTGCCCAATTAATGCTTGAACGTGAAAAAATCTCCTCTTTATGAAAAATTTATTGCATGCAACTACTATTGTTGTCTGTGAACACTCAGCTTAATAGACGATATTTCTTTTTTATATATAAAGTATATTTAATCCAAAGAGTTTTATTATATTTTTCTATGTAATTGTTAAACTGCACCGTATTTTTCTTTCTAAGGTGCATGTTTTAATGAAGTTAATATTTCTTTCTTTAAAAACTGACCTCTTCTCTCTTCTTCTGACTTAATTTTCCAGTGCTTCTTTTTTATAGGGGTTTGTCAGAAAATTAAATTAAATGACAGCGGTTGTTAAAATTATCCCGCGACAATAACTAGGAAATTTGTAGAGGCATTAATGAAAATTAATAGAAAATTAAAAAAGGTCCATTAATGAAAATAGGAAAAAATTGAAATATCTGAATTGAGACCGATGATTCAAAAATCAGTTTTTTTGGACGATTAAAATACAATTTACAAGAAAGCGAGTTAACTGGTATATGGGTTTAAGTGGTTTTTGAGTGCATACGCATGTCTGATTAACTAAAAACCAGGGGACATGGGGGACGAGGGCAAGTAAGATGTCAAGGTTGATCAAGGTCAAACTTGGCTTGTACCTGCAACACGTGAGAATCATATCATACTGACACCGGTGATGACTTGCCGCGTGCCCGAGACCAACACGGGATTGTAACTCGTACAAAAACATGCGTGTATATTTGTTAATAATTATTCATCAATAAAACACCTCGAAATATATGAAAAATGTGTCTTTAAACAAAACACATACCATTAAAGACTTCAGTCTTTATGTAGTATAAGTGAACGAAAGGTCATAACTGTGAGTGCTTTCATATAAGAACTACAGCCATTTCAAGTTGACCGGTCGAGCACTAGAGAAATTGTGGGAAGCCTCCTTAAACGCTCTATAACCTTAATTGCCCGCACAACTGGCTTGCATGAGAACGCAGGCTCTAGCTGTGCGTTTGCAAGATCAAGTCACATTCATCACCATAATGCATTTTGTCTTACATTGCAAAAATTTAGAACTCGACTTAAAGTCGAGTTCTAAATTTTTGCAATGTAAGGGACCGTTCATTATTTATGGCAGGGGGGGGGGGGGGATGGGTGATTAATTACCAGGAAACAAATTTTTTTAAAGGCCCCCTGACAAAAAAAAAATTTTAAGGACCCCCCTCATTCTAAAGAAAATTATTTCAATACCCCTCCCCCCCTCCCTACAACAAAAAATATACAAATCATAGTGTGTCCATTATTATTGCTATTTGGTTTTTGTGAAACAACGTTTTTTTGGAGTCAGTTTATTAGAAACTGTTTGTTGTTGTTTGTCGTTGACCTTGAAAATTAAATAAATAATCTTTATATTAGTTCTTATTTGTATTAACAATTATGTACAAACCATGTTTATTGATTTTAGTGATAAATTAAGTTTCAACCTAAAAAACAATAAAGTTGATGATGGCTCTTGATGCAACACATCATGGCCTCTGGCATCACTCTTTCATTGATGTTGTTAGATTTCATTTCTGATGCTCTTGAAGAGACATAGACAAGTTGAAAGCAATTCAAAACAGTAGAGTGCATTTCATATAACCGTGAAACAGTTTGCTAACAAAATAGTGCCAAATCCTCTGTCTTCTATTGTTAATTTAGTACAATTTTGTGCAATTCCTTACAAAGTGTTTCACGGTTTTATGAAATGCACTCAAACAGAAATTGAAATTTGTTGTATGGTATATTTGTTACCTTATCTGTCTTATGAAATTTCTATACCCCCCCTGATAGCCAAGAAATTATTTCAATACCCCCCTTTTCAGACTTGAAAAAATTCAAGGCCCCCCATTTTATCACCCATCCTCCCCCCCTCCCATAAATAATGAACGGTCCCTTACAGATTTGTAAATGTTATGCGGATGGTAAGACAAAATCACTTTGCAAGCTGAGCACGAGTGCTCCTTTTTTTTTTTGAACATGCGCAGTAGTTAAGGTACCATAGTTGAGTTCGTTGATCCTTAGCCTCGTCCCTAGGCTACTTTATGGCGACGCAGCCATAAAGACGTCACGCTTCGAATGGGCGCCCCCGCCAGTAGCTTTCTGTTGAACAATAAATTAATTATAAGAATTGCTGGGTTTCAAACAGCTGATGAGTCTTGTTATCTGCTTCAAATGGTAGTCAGTGTTTGACCACCATCCCATGTGCTCTCAAGCAGAGAATATTCTATTGAAAACCTATCTTTCAGCTAAAGAAAATTTCAAAGAGATTGAAAATAACGTCATATGAAACCCAGGAATACTGTACTCGATTACATAAGGTCTGACGTCTTCTCCGCTCTAGTCCCTTTTCGCTCCGGGATTACTCTCCATTTTGTACTCTGAATACATGCTCCAAACAAAGCTCATTACAAAACTGGTCACGGGATTGAAAACTCATTTACATATTTTATTGTTTTCACACTATCCTATTGCGATAGATGCACCATTTAACCAATCAACTGTTTTGGTGGGGGAGGAGAAGAGGTGCCGGGATCCGCCGATGGCAAGTCCCATTAACTATACTCTCTCCAGAAGCAAGTCCTCAATCCTTTGTCCTCACCCGTTCCACTATCACCATGGGCGTATACATAAGGCAAGGCTTTGTTGGTGGGCAATAGAAATCTTACTGACGGCATGCACGAACGTCGCGCGCCTGATCTTTCTGACGCCTGATGGCGTCCTTGCGTTGCTATGGTAACTCCGATCACGGCCACACATAGTTCACTGTTCATAGCAAACGTTCATCTTTATCTAGGTCAGCTACAATACCCATTATTCATTTGAATGGTTTACGGCGTTGTACTATCGGCTCAAACTTGAAAGGTACGCTCACTAAAAAACACAGTCGAACCACCTTAATATAAGCTTCCTATCTGAGCTCAGACTTGAGTAGTACCCGGAAATACTGGCAAAAATGCCATTAGATAAGGCATTCCAAAAGTCACCACCCACGTGGCCAAACATGAAGGCAGGCAGGCAGGCAATCCAGGAAGGAAGGAAAGAAAGAAAGAAGGCTTTGTTTAAAAACCTTGTGGGTTTGTTGCGGCTATCAATTGAGGTCCCTAGCAATGAAACATTCTTGATATGACGGTACGTGAACGCATGCTGTTGGACCACTTAACTTACAATTACCACAAGAAAGAGATATTATCGCGTAGTCCTTGAATCTACAAAGCTTTTTGAGACCTTTTGACGTAAGGAAAGCAAACGCTAGAACTTTAATATCAGTGAAAAAGTTTCATTTATAATTAGAACGAGATAGAGTAGAAATTCTTAGAAGTCATCGAGTAACCTTTAATCCTTTAAAGAAGAATTTGTGACGCATGCAAGAAAAGAGCTAGAACGCTAGAATTTTAATATCAATGAAAATACTTCAAATTTTAACTGTCACTCCGCGTTATAGAACACAAGCGCGCGCGTGCTTCAGTCCATAATCTGTATCATCATCATGATGTCATTGACACGGGTGAAGAAATGCATTGCGCATGCTCGAAAATTCGGCGGGAATCCGTAGACGCATTCGTGTTTACAAATAAAAGTACCGTTGATTCAACTGCATGTCGTGTGTTATGCACATTTTTCGTATATTATTTGACCAGGGAATGAGAACAACTAAAGCGATGTTTTAGGAAAAAATATGCTCCAACTTTTCACGGACAGCCTCAACTTTCAAGGTTTACTAAACTTCGAATGGTTTTATTTAAAGCTTCCGAGTATGTGCAATGCGTTCTTCACCCATGCCGATGTCATTATGATCAATTGCCTCCATATCGTTATCAGTCACTCTCCGCACAGTTATACATGATGTTATCATTGTACTTACCGCAAACTGGGGCTTACTATATAATCCCATCGTCCCATCAGTTATAAGTCCTCCGTAGGCCATAGACAAAAACTATATTCCAGTTAGCCTGCATTGTGTTCATCCCAACAAACCACTGTTATCCGGTTATAAGCTCTCCCCAATGGTAAGTCCCTCCTACTTTTCCTTCGCTCAGCTCTTTTCACTTCTAAGTCTTAAAAGACTTTGAATTGTATCTTCAAATGTCATCAGATTCTGGGAATGTCTGATGCCGGTCACGGTGAGCTAATTAGCTCGTGATCACCTCGTTGGAAATATACTGGAAATATATATATATAGTGGAGCAGCGGCCTGGAATTCTCTGCCACTAAGGGTTCGAGAGTCAATGAGCCTATCAATTTTTAAAAGTAGAATTTAATTTAAGATGTTGTATAAGTTTTATCTTTATATATATATTCTATTTTTTCTATTTATATATTTTTATGTGACATGCACGGCTCTCAGGAAGAGCATTTATTTGTAAATGATGTGACTCCGTGTATAAATAAAGTTTATTATTATATTATTATTATACTGATGTGATATTTTAGTACAATTTATAAACTTCCCGGATATATGCTCCTCAAACTTACAAGCTCATGAAAACCCCTAACGAACTTTAATTGCATGCCTGCTGGCATATGTATAAAATTTAAGGCCTGCAGGACTTATAAGCCGTATTCAACGGTATACACCTATTTCAAAAAAGGTTGTCACCGCTAAGAGCGATAGGCGATAGGTAATAGGTCATTCCAAGACCGCAAAGTACTATTGTTTTCTTAATTAAGCCATCCTAAATCTTCCTTTACACTCTTCCATCAAATAATTGGCTATTCATATGTAAATCAATTAGAAATCAATAGTGCTTTGCGGTCTTGGAATGACCTATTACCTATCGCCTATCGCTCTTAGCGGTGACAACCTTTTTTGAAATAGGTGTATACTAATGGTACAATGGTTTCAAGTGACATACGAGTCTTTACATGAGTGTGTACGCAAAGGAAATAAAAGCGATGAGTGGGATATCCACAGTGTACTAAGAGAAGCCATTGTATAAATATTTTATCCCACACCATAGAAAATACATCCCATATAGAACATACGATTTTAATATTTGAAATTAATTTTAAACTATAAGCTCAAAGTAGTGTCTCACGCGAAGAGAAAGTCGCCGAATATACACCAGCTTTCTTGCTTTCTGATTGGCTGTATTTTCTATGGATAAACATTTGTCTTGCATCATATAATCAGCAATGAGCTTTTATTATGTAATTCCAACAGGCACAGTACAGAAATATAATTACCATAGCTGGAAAGAGCACGTCAAAATTAGTAAAATTGTGAAGTTTGAATGAAGTAACTTTCAAACTCACGAACTCAAGATATGAATCTTCCAAAATCGAAATTTTGTATGAAAACTTTCAAGATGCCTACGCACCAGCAAAGGTTTTCTTACAAATTCACACTTTTCTAAAATTCATATTCTCGCGAGTTTTGGATGTAATTCCTTCAAACTTTATTGCCGTAATTTTAACATGCTCTTTCCAGCGATGGTAATTATTTTTCTGTTTTACGAATTTAAAAGTACCTGATAAAAGCTCATTGTTATTATAACTCACAGGAAAAATCAGATATCTTACACACTATGTAAAAATCATGTCAATATACATTTACATGGTTTTAACATAGTATGTAAATAATAAGACCATGTAAAAACCATGTCAATACGTTTTACATGGTTCGAAAACCATGTAAATTTTTGAGAGAATTTCTTCTTCTATCAGTAAACCATGTAAATGTCATGTAAGAGTTAGACCATGTAAATATACGGTAAAAACCATGTAAAAACCAAAGAGACTCCAAGTGCATTATACCATGTAAAAATCGTGGAAATGCATAGTAGATATGATTATTCAGTATCAACAACACGCACAAACTCAGTAATGATTTAAAATCTTTACTCATACTCGATCTGGTACTCAGATCTGAAGTTCGCTTGAACATCAGATCCTAAAATATTTTAGCATTGTATAAAATGATGCCTTAGAACAGAGTTTCTGCAAGGTTTACAAGATAATAACCAAAACATTTAGAAAAGTCATATCTGCGTGACAATGGTCAAGGCACGCACACGGAAATTATCACGCTTGCCTTCAAACGAGATTAAACATTTCTTGAAAAGAAATTTTTCCCTTGGTTTAGGATAGATACATAGAAAGTATTTTGTATAATTTCATTGTGTATCACTGTCCATTATCTAGCGTCATTTGGAGGTCAAAGAAGAGGAGGTGGTGGCTGGTAATGGCTGAAGTGACCGGCCTTTGATTCTTCTATGTAAAGAGGGGGGAGAAAAAAACCAGCTTAAAAACACTTCAAAACAAGAAAAAAGCATACAAAAAGATGAAAAGACAATATTTACGACAATATTTGCTACATAAGTTTGCCTGGGGTGCCTGTGGTAGTACTAACAAGGAAAACTGGTATCTAACCAAATTTAACCAATGAACGCTCCGCATTTGATCACATGGTGTTTTTGAATATTGGCGGACACGGCAGCCATTTTCAATTCGAACGTTGAGGATGACTCATTAGATGGAGAGTTTTGCTCAATAATTCATTTCTTTTTTGCTAAAAGTTTATTCAGATGCCGTCCACTGATGTAAAGAAGATTTAGACAGCTCTGTAAGCGCAATGAACACAGTTCTTGAAGAAGAATACAGGATTTCAAATATCGAATACCGACTGACTGTGAATGTTTCTCGAAGCTTGTGTCACAGGCTTACCATATTGTGTCGGTGTGATGGTTGGGCTTCCTGTGGATTTTAACGGTTATTTGCTGCCACAGTAAGCAAATAATAATCAAATAATAATAATAATAACTTTATTATTGGTACTTTGGTATTTTCATACATGAGTATAGTCCAATAATTAAATAAAAAGAAGAAGAACAGAGAATAACAATAGAGAGTTCGTGTTATTTGCTTACTGTGGGGAGGGGGGTTACGTGTTAAATTCGACCGTTTTTGCGTGTTTGGAATTCCTTTGAGAGGGCAGACTGGACAGATCCCCTGGAGAAAGCGATTATCGAAATTCAAAAATTAATATCTCGGCAAGCTTTAAAGCTAGGGAGCTCAAGCTTGTCCATAATCTTGCTAGATTACTATTCTTTGCTGTGCCATAAGGACGTTCTCAAAGAGCCCGGGTAAAGTAGAAATTTTTGGCCGAGACTAAGTGCTGGTCGTGGATTCGGCGGCCTGAGCTGCCTGCCTTGTGTTCGTCTTTCTACACTTGAAAGCGTGGTCAAAAAGGATCGCTCAAAACCCACCCTAAATCGCATCCAAATCAAAAACAAATACGCCAGAAGTGTTTATAAACAGTCAATCTTTACTTCAATCATAGTCTTGAGGGATATTTCTAAGTTTTCGGCGAATTTGGAGGAATAATTAAACGTAGCAGCAAATAACCGTTAAAATCCACAGGAAGCCCAACCATCACACCGACACAATATGGTAAGCCTGTGATCACGCTCAGATCGAATCCCACGCTGAAAACTACATGTAGTTTCAGTCACAAATTAGAGTAGTCTTTCCACAGGTAGCCCAAGCTCACTATTAGTGGCTATTTATAAGAGAATGTATGGCACTCAATATCACTCAAAATTTCTGTCTTAATTTTAATAAAATTCCACGAGACTTCTAGAGTATGTTGTTCATGCTTTCTTCTAACCTCTGAATGAGTTTCAGTGAAATTCGTCGATTTTAACTGCTCGCCCTAAGCCACTCAAAAATGGGGAGTCTCCCCATTTTTGAGTGGCTTAGGGCGAGCAGTTAAAATCGACGAATTTCACTGAAACTCATTCAGAGGTTAGAAGAAAGCATGAACAACATACTCTAGAAGTCTCGTGGAATTTTATTAAAATTAAGACAGAAATTTTGAGTGATATTGAGTGCCATACATTCTCTTATAAATAGCCACTAATAGTGAGCTTGGGCTACCTGTGGTCTTTCCGGCTTGTTTCGATTGTATTGAAGCTTTTTCAGTTATTGCAAGACTCTATATTATAAACTGCAATGATGAATGATAAAACCAGCATTTTTATGCATTTATTTCAACATGAATCTGGCGTGATTCTGTCAGGTATTTGCCGTTTATGAACGAAATTATTTCTGCCAAACATTGTACTTAGTTCCGTATAATTGTTGTGGCTTTAAACTATTTTGGGTTAGAAAAGCTGCGAGATCAATTTGAATTTGAATTTTTCCTCGATTATGAAGATTTGCTAACAAATTGGAATCTAAGAATTAGAAAACACGACATCACAGCAAAACATTGAAGTTTATAAGTGTACAGTAACTGTGTGCTGGCGAGATGTTATACTTCATTGGTGAATAATCCCGGCGAATAATGAATACTTGAATAACAAATCATTATTTTGTTTCAGGTTGACAATACAGAAAGTAACTGTAATAATCAAGAATGGAATGAAATCAAATTGTTCAGTAATTACCTTGTATCTATGTGTATCAGATAAGTGATGTAATTTGGCACTATACAAGATTCCATACCCTTTATGGTGATGCACATACTTTGAAATGTTTAATTTGTATTATTAGCTATTTCAAAAGCTGTTTATGCATTACTAGTTTTTGCCATCATACTTTTACTACTGAGAGTACACAAACGACTACAATGGGAAATTGCTGAAGCAGTGTGATGTGGAGTAGTCTTACTGTTTTAAAACCATAGTACTGTTATACTAAAGGCAGTGTTACATTATGCATTTTTGTGTGCAACTTGTCTTGCAGTGTCATTTCAACACAAGTTTAACAATTTCAGCATGTAGTATATCCTATGTTGCTACAATCATGACACAAGTATTTGCAATCATTGCAAACAGAAGAATTTGGAAGTAATTTACAAATGCAGTATTTTTTTTCTCAGCAGTGCAGGGTATGTTATGTTTTAGTATTGCAGGGGTTTCATTAATAGGTGGTTACCGGAGGTTTATTGCCATCTGTTTTTCCATTCACTGCCAGCTATATTTTCTAGTTATACAATATTTTAATTGTAGGACATCTGTATTTCAGACAGCTATCTTTAGTAGTGGAACCTGCTATTGCTAATGTTAATGAAACCCCTGGTAGTGGTTTATGCCACTTGTTTGACAATGCCATTCCAAGACAAATTGTTGACAAAATTGCACCATGTAACAACTCAGGCATGTTATTTAGGCATGTCTTTTTTCCAGAGTGTGAATAAACACATTTTCTGTAATTACTCTTTCATCTTAAGACTGTGAAATTGAGTTTTGGTCTTCAAGTGATATTGAGGTTTCTTAAAACTTTACGCTGTGTCTATTTGACCGGCAGCCGGTCAATGACCTCGAATTCCTATTTGACCGGCAGTTTTCAAATCTTCCAATACTTCCCCGAAAAAAAACAAACATTTGTACACCATCTAAAGTATTCTATCTTTATTTAGGAATGGTAAGCAGTTACAACTACCATTGTAATGTTTGATGAACTCTAATTTGCCTAGCTTCGGCACAGAGTACAATGACCAGGATTGAATTTTTCTAAGTGTCTTTTGGTCGCTCGTTCTACTCTGTGCCGGGGCTAGAGAAAAAGAACTAGTTGGACACTACAATGCTAACTATGAATGCTTACCATTTCTAAATAAAGATAGTGTAGGTGGTGTATGAATGTTTTATTCGGGGAAATATTGGAAAATTTGAAAACTGCCGGTCAAATATGAATTCGAGGACATTGACCGGCTGCTGGTTAAATAGCCACAGCGAAAACTTTAAGCTTGGTCGTGCTGAGTTTCGCTTGTCATATGACTTCATGGTGAGAAAAATAGGAATTTCAAAATAGGTTGGCAGTTTTAAAGTGAATCTAGAATCTTTGATGAAAAGTTGTTTATACCAATGCCACCAACAAATCTGTCTGGAATGGTTAGATTTTATTCTTTGCTGGAGAAGAAAATAGAAACATTCAAATGCTTGCCCTGGTCACTTGACCTTCTTTGCTAATTATTTCAAACAGATTAATGTTGGTGTCACAGAGAGTGACCTTTGCAGACCTCTTGTAGCATGTTGGAATTCAGCTCAATCTGGGGGACAAAACAATGAATTTTAATTCTTAAGAAAGCAAAAGTATATTGTTTTGTCCCCCAGATTGAGCTGATCTAATGTCATGTGCAATGAATCTATAGGTCCAAACATTGTTTATCCACCTAAAAACTGCCACCCATTTTGAAATTCCTATTTTTCTCACCATGAAGTCACGTGACCACCAAAACTCAGCATGACCAAACTTATAATTTTAAGGAACCTAAATATCACTTCAGGATTAATGTTTGATGTAAAATGTCATTTAGGGCTCTTGAATCTACTTATTTTGATACTGGCAAATTCAGAAATGAACATACTGTAATGTTGTTTTAGTACAATTATTTGCACCTTGGTTGCTAGAGTCCAGAAACATTATGCAAATTGTTTATTGTTCTCTACAGAAATGTTGCATGTTTGCATGATTTTTCTGTTATTCCACAACTTACCCAAATATCCTAAGATACTAATTTTTAGCAGGATTTTCAGTTTTGTGTAATAAGTTTGTTTCTACAATCAGCATCCTAAGGTAATTTTAAGTTTGCCAAAAAATAGCAGTGTTACTGCTTTGAGACATTTGACATCTATTAAACAGTGTACCATTCAAAGTAGTTTCCTTGTTTTTAAATACTTAAGATTTTTTGGTGTTTAAAAATATCCATATAATCTGTACATTGTTTGCCTGCAAGAAATACATGGGTTTTATAGGGTTTTTACAGGGTTTCGTGGGGGATTTACATGGTTTGTCTGCACAAAATACACGGGTTTCACAGGGTTTTTACATGGTTTTTACATGGTTTCGTGGAGAATTTACATGGTTTGCCTGTATAAAATACATGGGTTTCACAGGGTTTTTACAGGGTTTCATGAAGGATTTACATGGTTTGTCTGCACGAAATACATGGGTCTTACAGGGATTTTACATGATTTTGTGAGGGATTTACATGGTTTGCCTGTATAAAATACATGGGTTTCACAGGGTTTCATAGAGGATTTACATGGTTTGTTTGCATAATTTACATGGATTTTACTGTATTTTTACATGGTTTCTTGGAGGAATTACATGGTTTGCCTGCACAAAATACATGGGTTTAACAGAGTTTTTACAGGGTTTTCACAGGGTTTTGTGGAAGATTTACATGCTTTGTGAACCAAAAAATACATGGATTTGACATAGTATTTACACTATTAATGATGGTTTTTACACAGTTACCATGAGTTTTACATAATTTTTACATGATATTGTTACATGGCTTTTACATGACCATTGTACTTTTACATACCCTGTAAAAGTACCATACCTATGTAAATTTCAATTTACTGTATCTTTACATGGTTTTGACATGATTTTTACATAGTGTGTAAGATATCTGATTTTTCCTGTGACTATTATAATATGTAGGGAGCTTAAGCAGGAGACGTTTTTGTCAACGAGGACGTCACCGCAGTATCCGTTCTTCTTCATCCGTTCGCCATCATAGATGATGTGTCCGTTTTCGTTAAGCAGAAGGTCAGTTAAGGCTTAATTTTTCATCTTCTACCAAGAATAGTAACCTCATCTATAACGGCAAACGGATGAACGAAAACGCGCATGTGACGTCTGTGTTGACAATGAAACGTCACCTGCTTAAGTTCCCTAATAAACTGTGTATACGTACGTGGGTGTAATAATGGCTATTAGAGCACAACAGGAAACGCTCACCAAGTGTCTTTATTCTAACATGACGTAAAAAGCTTTGAGGTCAAAGCCTGGCCTACTCCTGGAATCTATTAACAATGGGTCCTGACTTGAACTAACCAAGTACGTGAGGGAAACTTGATCTAGGTATTGATCCCAAAACACTTCGCTAAGTTTTCTAAGGCTACATCCACCGAAAAGAAAAGCGCTTTCGTGAGAACGCCAGGCCTGAACAGTAACAAAAAAGATGCGTTTTTGAATTCAGTCCAGTTTCCTGACAAAAGGCGCATTTATACAGGGTTAGCCTCGAGTCAACGTAAATTATTCAAAAATACCAAAATGCATAAATTGCTGATAAAGAACATCCCAACAATCGATCGAGTTTATTCTCATTGGTTTTCTTGAAAAAGGAGGCTAACCGCTGTGTAAATGCGCGGCCCTTTGTCAGGAAGCTCAGCGGTCTTTAGTACTGAGTTGGAGACTGGACTCAAGAGGGTCTCAATGGGGTGGTGGCTATTACGATTAACGGTTAAAATTTTGTCTTTTTTACGATTACGGTTAAAGTGGGTTAATAACTAATTTCCATTGTTCTTGATGGTTAAAAATTAATTTTTATTGTTGAGAACGCTGGAAAAAGCTATTACGACTAACTTTTATTTCATTACGGCTAACGGTTAGTTTTTACTATTATTACGGCTTACCGTTAAATTTTTGGCCCTTTTACGGCTAGCGGTTAACCCCATTGAGACCCTCACTCAAGTTACGAAGTCTTGAAAAAAGAAAAAAAGAAAAAGAAGAAAAAAAAAACCCCGACAAATCGTCCAGAATCGTCTAAGTGGTTTTGACTTAAGACAAATTGTTCAATTTAAATAGTTTTTGAAAGATAACTTAGTCAAAGTTACACTTATTCACTTCACTTCACTTTAATGATATGTGCTACCTTACAAAATGAGTAATATAATTGCACAGTGGCCAGCGGTTTACATGAAAGGAAGGCAAGTCATGTGTAAAGCTGTTGCACGAAACGACTTTGAAACGACGATTTTTCCATGGATTTCCTTACAAATGAAACCTTTTTAAACATGTTAAAAACGTTGTCCCTGTAATGTCCGTACCCGTATTATAAACGTCCCACTACTGTACGTTTGTCTGTACATTTTGTATGCGTTGTTAGTAAAAACCAACTTCTTTGTGCTATAAGTCCAGCTTCACAAACCACTTCCTTTAATACTCAAAACAGTGTTCCTCTATAATGTCCATAAAGCCAACCTCGTGTATCACCACGTGGTTTTACTTACGTCACAAGGTGTATTAAAAATGCACTCTGAGCCAATTATTTTGCAAATCCAATTTGTTTTCACAGAACCAGAAGATTAACGAGTCTGAGAGTATGAGTAACAATAACGAGCAATAATGTTTATTGTCTGTGATAATCCGTCTGAAAACTGTTGTGATTTCCGTGCAATTAATGGAACAGTCGATATAAAAAAACAGGCTATTTTGCCTGAGGTAATATTTAGTGTATTCGATAGGAAAAGAGTGTAGTGTTACTTTGTCCGAAGTTGGCAGTTCGCTTTGCCCTCAAACAAGAATTTAAACACACTGAGCACCAAGTAAACCTATTTCAATAAACGTTGTCGTTATCAAGCCTACGCGACTCACCCGAAAGGGAGTATGGGAATATATTACTAAAGTTATTAAACCACAAAAACCCCATACGATTAATATTACTCAGATTCAGCTTGCTCTGACCTTATTCACTAAAGAACTTTACTTACTGATGCTAAAGTCAATACCAAAGCGGAAAAGAAAGAAAAGTTTTGCTACTACCCATAATCCTTTTCGGTTTAGTCGCGTTGGCTTGAGATCTCTCATACGACAACCTTTAATTTTTTGAAATAAGTGTATACTTTAGAGAGCTACAACGCAAACAAACATATTTTCTGATGGTTTAACGATCATATGCCTTGAAACATAATATAAGCCTACGAAACTGCTAGAGCTTGTTTCTGATGCAATATATGTTTGAGCTAAAAACATCATTAGAAATGTCCATTGTTGTGGTCAGAAATGAATGCGTCTTCAATCATCCGTATGTCCTTTCACTTCCATAAAGTTTGGACGCGTAAATACCCGAGTAACATCCTGTAAGACCAGAGTAATGAGGTTAAATAACATTTTAAATGCTTATATTACGTAAGATCAAGTTAGTTTTAAAGTCTGTATCATTAATGTATTATTACAGACTTAGATTTTCTAAGGGGATATTGAGAACTAAGCTGACCTGAACGAGGTCGTGGGCGGAAGCTTTCACGATTGAAGTACACTTGTAATAGGCTGCCTACGTCTATATCGATCTAAGGTCAAGCATGACATCGAGTGACACATTTCTAATGCTGCGAGCCATCACGACAAGAAAACATTGAGGAGTGAGATAGCCAGAAAAAGAAGATGGCAGACCTAAGCGCTCCGATATGTACGAAAGACTTGCGTCGAAGATCATACTCTTTCGACTCAGCAGAACTCGAGATAAAAC
Organism: Telmatactis stephensoni; assembly: GCA_029948255.1. Lineage (NCBI taxonomy): Eukaryota > Metazoa > Cnidaria > Anthozoa > Actiniaria > Isophelliidae > Telmatactis > Telmatactis stephensoni. The sequence goes on along the minus strand of JALIZF010001102.1, from coordinate 100,291 downwards.
GGCTCTCCAAGACAAGCAATTTAGAAATATCAGCCGTTCATTCCCTTGCCGTAAGACTCTTGGAAGATCAGGTTAGCCCACACTCGAATTCTAAATACTTCTTCGATCAAAGTGCCGAGGTTGTCTCAAACCTGGAATCAGAGCAACAAAAACTGAAGAAATACGCCGAAGAAATCATCGCAACTGTGTTGCTGCAGAATCTCAAGAAAGGAAAATATGACCCGAAATTGTGTTCACAACAAACTATTCTAATCAGTGAAAAAGTTCAAGAACAAATAAGAACCAAGGTTTTGAAGGAAGAACAAAAGGTTTTAGTAGTCGTTTATATCGGCGAAGTTCGTCAGCAGGGAATCCAGATATCAAGCCAGTGCGTATGGAATCCAGAAAAAGATTTTGTGGCGTCGGCAAGTTTTTCTGGAAACAATATTTTTGCTGTTTGTTACGCTTTTGTTGTTCATTAAGCAGACTTGGAGAATTGTACAGTGTTAGGGAGGGGAGAGTGGGAGCTGAACATAATTCATGGCTGGGGTTCGTAGGAACCCGAGTACCTTGAGAGAATTCGGAAATACAAACTATAAAACAATACTGATTAACTTTATTAGAGAACGTATATGTACTCTGTAGTAAGTCGAATGATTCTAGCTCGTTGTAAATTAATTTTCAAATGTGTTGTGCATTCACATGAGAGAGGGTGCCCCTATGTAGTAAAGATAACTTCTTTTCCCTGGGGGACACAAAACAAGAGTTTCCCTACCACATAGGGGCACCCTCTCTCGTGAACGGGCCCTTAGGAGACCGGTGTTGTGTTGTGTTGTGTTGTGTTGTGTTGTGTTGTGTTGTGTTGTGTTGTGTTGTGTTGTGTTGTGTTGTTGTGTTGTGTTGTATTGTATTGTATGATTTTTAAATTTGCATCCTTGCTTCAGTATTTGCTTAATATAGGTGGTCTTTTAGTAGAGGTGTGTTTACCAGCTATCAATGTAAAAAACTGAGAGAAAAAGAGCTAAATTAAGATAAAAGAGCTAAATTAAGATAACTTACAAAGTGGTCGTTTAATCAAGACCGGAAGTCCATGGACACTTTAATTACAAAGTCGTTCAATAGAGGGTTGTCATCTAATAGAGGTGTTCATGCACTCATGGAAATTTCACTATAATTACAAAGTGGTCGTTTAAATGGGTGTCGCCTAATACCTTAAGGTTACTTTTAGCGACTTCTAAAATTAGCGGTTTCTATAGGGAAAGATTAATTTAATGCCTACTTAGTTTAGCGATTTTCGGGGAGAAAATGACGATGTTTACCAATTCAAGAATACCCGAATTCTAATTTTAGGGAGTACAAAATTTTTCGATTTTGAAAAACTCGCTAAAATTCGCTAAATTAAGTAAAATGTTGCTCAAAATAGTAGAGTACAAGTACTAGAGTAATTGCACTTAGAGTGATTTTCACCGGACTGTGAAATCGTTACTAAGCTAATAGACACTAGTAGACTCTGCACCCATTGTTTTCTTTTGTTGCAATACAACTATTAGACACTATTAAACACTGACTATTAGTAATTGTTTCACAGTCCGATGAAAATCACTCTAATCCGTGAAATTGTACTAGCTAAATATTGCAAAATAGCACTAATAAACAATGGAAAACAAAGGATTTTATGCTTTTAGTACAAAGTAGATTTTGTACTTTTTCACCGGTTAAGTGCGGCAACTCTAATCCGTGAAATTGTGCTACCTAAATAATGCAAAATAGCACTAATAAACAATGGAAAACAAAAGATTTTATATTTTTAGTACAAAGTAGATTTTGTACCTTTTCGCGGGTAAAAGCGTGTAAACTTTTGCAAAGTTTAGTACTAAATAGTGCTAATTAAACAGTGGAACACAGTAGAATTGGCCAAGTTTACTATTTACTGTATTTAGTACTATTTACGTTGTACGTTTTTAGTGTTTGTACTCTAACCTTACGGTAGAAGTTGTCACTCATGGAACTGCATGGTTCCATTGTAATTACAAAGTGGTCGTTTAATAGAGGGTGGTCGTCCAATAGAGGTGATCACTCATGGAGTTTCTTCTGTCAAAAGCAAACTACAAAGTGGTCGTTTACTTAAGGGTGGTTGCCTAAAAGACGGTCGCTCTCAGAGGTTCCACTTTAATTACAAAGTGGTCGTTTAATAGAAGTTGGTCGTTTAATAGGGATGGTCACGACAAAATTAGAAATAGTTTGAAAATTAGACATTTAACAAAGAATTATGGTGGACGGGCAAGTGTACCAGCCCACCACAACTTTCACTGAAATCTCTTAAATGCTAAATATTCGTTGCTTTTTTTCATTTTATGAACAATTGTGATGAAACTTTGCAATTTTTACATTTTATGACAAATTTGTTAGTGGACAACCTTTTTTCCACAGAATAGTGCTATTAGAATGTCACACTAGAGTGCCAACTTGTATATATTCTTTTTCTTCTTTACTTAATCATTTACAGCTCCCCTCCCCCCTCCCAGCAACAATACAGGACAAATTAAAAATGCCCAAAATGCCCTCCCTGGTCAAACGTGCAGGACATATGTCACACTGATAAATGCAGGGTATAATGATAGACTACCCAAGATCGATATCATCTGATATTGTAGAGAAGCGTGAATGTAACTATTCGTTACCAGCTTTTGATAATTTAATTGAGCCTCGCTGTAATTGTAGATATAAAAAGAATTCAATTAAGTACAGACATGCAGTATTGTGGAATGCCATAGCTGCTAAAGATAAGGGATTAGAGTTGTCCAGCTATAATTTGCCGAGGAAAAAATGAGATTATTCATTAGATTTCAAAGGTTTTGTATTCAAAATAACGCCAGTTCAAACAAATATTTTAAAAAGGGAGGAGTACATTTATATTTAGACGTTTAGTAGGGGGGATTCCTGATTGAATATTCAATTAGAGCTTGGGTGGGGGTGAGAAATATATTTTTAGTCAGAGCTTGGTTGGGTAAGGAACGTCTAACATTTTTCATCAGAATTTGGGTGGAGTAGGAAATATATATTTTAAGTCAGAGATTGGTTGAGATGGGAAAGATATTTAACAATATTTAGACCTCGAGGACGAATAGACTACGAGGCCGAATGCTTATTTGTTTTAGTATAAACCTACTAATCGGTCAAATAAAGGGATGTAAATTCTCTACAAAATTCCGAGAAACCACTGCAAAACGCAGTTGCAGTATTTCAATTTCAGTAGTACCGCCTTGGTGTAATGTGAAATACTTTACCAAGTAATACATACATACATCAACTTTATTTAAACACGATATTTGTTAAAGCTTGCGCTTATAGGGTCGTGAATCAATAATTAACAGAAAGAAACAGAGTTTGGATGGGTGGAAAGTAAAAGGGTGGTTATTTCTAATTTTAAATGCATTAGCATTTCTATGTATACGACTCCACAAGCTCCACAAGACTCCACACGACTCCACAAGCTCCACAAGCTCTTTAGCTTTATTTAGTTATCGTGTGTAAATAAAGATTATGTATGTATATATGGAAAAATATGCTCAACCTCCCCTCCCTGATAAAAAAATACTGGACAAAACTGATCAGAGGTCAATAAAAGGCTATCATACTAGTAAACAGGAAAAAAACTACTAGAAAATTCCATATCTTTTACTATCAGTTGCCAACAGGTTTAGCATGGCTATTTTGGTAACAATTTCTATCCTTGTAATTGGATGTATTTTAATGACGTCAGAGTTTGTTGCCAGAGGTAGTCAAATTAGAAATAGGATAAGATCGGATGAAGAGCCCAGTGAACTCTCCTAGTAATCTTTCTATGTGGTGATTAAGAACTGATAAGGCAGGCGAGCAGCTAGATTCATTTTCATCTATTACAATTGTAACACTATGCACATTTCAAAAAAACTAAAGACACCACTGAGATTGCGGCTTGGATGATACCAGATTAAAACTTTGCTGAGCTACCAAAGCTTTTCCCACGATGGAGATTCGTCAGGTTTTGGTCGCTTCAGTGTTGTTGTTGTTTTTTTTTTGGGGGGGGGGGGGGGGGAGGGAGGAGGTTGTTTTTTGTTATTGTTGTTTGTTTGTTTGTTTGTTTGTTTGTTTGTTTGCTTGTTTGTTCGTTTGTTTGTTATTGTTGTTTTGTTGTTTTTTAAACACACGTAAATTTAGCAATGCATCTATTTCCTATACCACCACTGCAAGCTGCCGGGTTTTACTGGTCTGGCTTGCGTGACTTTTTCTTCTCGCCTTTTCCCTCACAAAGCTCTCGTATCTGGAAGTACACGAAAGGAGACCCGATTTGTAAACGGAAAAAAATTACGAGTGAGATTTGGGGCAACTGAATTGAGAGTAGATTGACGTAAGCACTGTATGGTGATTTACATACGGCACGTATGGTCACGTTTTCAATTACGTTCCGTACCTTACTCATGCATAAACTCTAATTGTCGTTTACAGTTAAGTACGCTATGTCTCCGAAATTAAGTGCGGCCTGCAAATATTGTGGAAGTAGTCATTCACATTAACGACCAACCCAGCTGGTACACAATGAAACGGTGAAGGTTCCGTTGTTCCCAGTTCTTGATTCTTCATTCAATTTCTTTCCGATTTTTTTCATCTATTTCCTCCGTTTTTTCTTTCCTTTTCTTTTCCGGGGGTTCTTTGCTTATCTGGATCCCTTAAATGAGATGACGCTCTCGATCCGTCTATTGTCGACACATGAGTCCCCATAAAGGGTAAAGCAATTACATTTAGCGTTGGTAGTTCCTACCGCACCGAAGTCCGGTCTCCGAGGAAGCCTGCGGTGTGCTGTTTATCCTCCTACAGTCTGCACTTTATCGCCTCTCTATAATTTTAAGTGTAAGTTAGTGCGTGGGTTAGTACAAGAAGAAGATGAAGAAAAGGAGGACGAAGAGGAGGTGGAAGGGGGAGGGAGGGAGGGAGGAGGAGGAGGAGAGGAAAAAGAACAAGAAGAACAAGAGCAAGAAGAACAAGAACAAAAACAACTGAGAACAACAACAACAACAACAACAACAAGAATAAGAACAAGAACAAGAACACAACAAAACAAGTAAATAAAAAAAATACTAATAACAACAAACGAACGGAAAAAAAGGAAGCGGTATTCGAAAGAGAGAAAAAAAAAAGAGTCATATGCCATTTCAAGATCGTCGCGGAAAGCTTGGCAAATTAAATAAATCTAACGTGGATAAAACTGTAAATCCCAATCTTCACCAACAACTCGGCACAAACCGGAAAATTGTAAACAAAAACAAAGCAAACTCTTCACAGTATGTTATATCTTATCATTCAGTTAAAACTCACTTTGCTTCGTTTATCATGCATTTTAAATTCAAAGTTTTGGAAAGCAACCAGACGACAGGCGACAAATCGTGACATATTGGACGTATAGTACGTGATAACAAGTAAGCATATCTCAAAAACAACTGGAAAACATTTACTTTTCCCCACGCACTGACATTGCTGAACGCTTTAAAAGCGATTTAGTGAGGTTTAAAACATGAAACACAATTTACAGTTTATTTTGTTATTCTTGTCTACAGATGATCCACCCTTGAGCGAATCATTTAAAATTTCGACCCAAAATGAAAGATATTACCAATTTCTCTCTAAAACACTTTACACTTTTCTTTTAAAACTGGTTATATATCGGCCTTCAATAAGGTTGCCAACGTGCGAAGAGAAATGCTCACCTTTTAGAGTTTTTATATCAGGCTTTCCACGTTATTCAGCCAATATGACATTCCTTCTTTCAAGCTGGTTTGTTCTAGTCGTCGTCTTCTTAACACATTTTCTATAGTTGCACATTTTTAAATATCTATACTACCATTTTTCTAGTTTTGCGTTTTGAAGCCAATTTATATATTTGTTTACGCTTGTTGTGTTTTGTTGTTGCTGTTGTTATTGTTGATGTTGTTGTTGTCTTTTGTTGTTGTTGTTGTTGTTGTTGTTGTTGTAGCAAGGGATGCATGTAAGTGGGTGGGTTAATATACTAGTTCTTGGTGGATTGTGTTGGGTAGTTCACCTAGTAGAACCTTGTGTTCTTCTGTAATTTACCTGCCCATGGGCGAATCCGACCAAACAAAATAATAAATAATGTGTGCGTTCTTTCTACAAATGGTTTCTCCATGGAGAATTGTAATCAAGATTGACGACATAGGAAGAATATAGTCCGTTATTCACTTTAAATTCGGTTTGTGATTCAAAAATGCGTGATCAATGAACAGGGTGAAAACGGCTGGTGATTTGTGAACGGTATTTCCCTCCCACCTTTAACGCGAATTAACCTGTAAATAAAACTTAGCTGTTAAACAGAGAGAGCCTTTAACTCCTTTCCTAAGAATATATGGGTGGACCGGTAGGCCGTGGGCTTCTCACTCTAAAAATGTGAACATGCTTTTAAGAGTTTTTATGGTTCAATTAAGAACTCAGACAACAATAATCCGAATCAATTTGGACTAAACCCATCTCAGTTCCTCCGTCTTCGCTGTCAACACTAAAATGGCTTTTTCTTGAACCAAAGAAAAAATGCAATGTGGACTAGAGAACAGTAACAAAAATATTTTTAACTTTTTATCTGATATAGTGCGAATGTATCCTTGGAATATCTTTTCATGATTCAATCTAGTTGACTTGAAAAAGCGATTTTTATTCTCTGTTTTCGCTGTCCATCCCAAAAACACCTTTTATTGTGGACAAATTTATTGCGTTTAACAAATTTATCTGGATTTAAGCGGTTTTCGTATGAGTGGGAAACTTACCGCGCCGTACCGTGACCGTGTCAGTGCCGTAAAGTGCCTTTTTTCCAGTCATAGGAAATCTACTCTAGTTTCGACATAGCCTTAAAACCTATTAGAACTATTTAAACAAGAGAGAGAAAGAGCTAGCGAGTAGTTTCACATCCGTTACTAATATATTTACTGATGGCTGACAACTAACAGGGGCATATAGAGTGTGTACCAGGATATTAACCCGTAAGAGGCATTTCAAAATCTACTGCATACATTAATTCAAGAGGGTTTTTTTTCAAATGGCTAAAAGTGCCAAAAACTAGCTCTTTTTGCAAGTTTTAATTCAAATTCAGTTTTCGTGTTGGATTAACGTTCAAATTCATTTTTACCAGTTAGAAACTTATCTAATAAGATAAAATGCCTTTTTAAAACTGTCTTTAGAATTGTACAAAGTTGTTCTCTGATTGAACGATTTTGGTTGCTGGAATATGAAAAAAAAAAAAAACTCTTAAAATTTGAATCGAAAAGAAAATTTGACCAGTGCAAAATGTAATCAAGAGGGACATATGTCTTACGACTGTCCACACACTACCTAAACTGCTACATTTTACATATAATTCAACCTGGAAAATTTAAACAGTTCATCAGTTTTAGAAGAAAATTTGGCTGCAAAAACAATGTAGCCAAAAACATGGACATAGTGGATGTACCAGGATATCAACACCTAAAGACATCCAAGATGTATTTCAAAATCTAAAGCATTTTTATCTAAATTTTTTACAATTTAATTTTAGGAAAAATTTACTTGCACATTAATGTAGCCAAAAAGAGGGGGCATATATAGTGTGTATAAAGCCAGGATATGATTTTAAATCTACTGCATATCAATTTAACGTTAAAGCAGTTTATTTTTAGAAGACAATTTGTAAAACAATGTAGCCTCGCCAAGAAGAGGGGGATGTGTATAGTGTGTAATAGGATATGAGCTCTAAGTGGCATTTTAAATTTACTTCCTATACAGTTTACAGTTAAACAAGTTGGTGAATAAAACCTGCTTGAAAATTAAGTGTAGCCAAATGGGCCCTATATTGAAATCAATGGTTTTCTTAAGACTTAAACAACTTCGGCTGGTCCTGAAGTACAAATGTGAAAAACAAATGCCAAAAGTTTGTATTTCCACTGAAGTTATATTTAGATATACAAATTTATTTTCTTGATTTGGATGCAGCCCATAAGGAAAGTTCAGTTCAAGAATAAAGGAAAAAGATGGGAAAATTATAGGATTAAAAAGGGCATTACTATATAAGTGTGCAAAAAAAATCTCTATTGTAAAAAGAAATCGCTATTGTAAAAAAATTATATTTTATATTGTAAAAAAAGGATTATACAGGTATCAAGAAATGAAATTTAACGTTATCAGAGTACCCTCACTTAGTCACAGTGCTTAAAGGAAAAACGAAAAATGCAAATTCGAACCGAACGAATAATCCTGAAAATGAAGAAGTGTAATGAAGGAAAGAAAAAGGGAAATGAGGAGGGGAGGGGAGGGGGGGGGGGGGGGGGGGTAATAAGAGGAAATATATTTTATTGGAAAAGCCAGATTAACTTCGGCCAAAGATTGGTAACTTCTAATGTCTTAACTTTGGCCACCACCAATGTGATCTACGCACAAACGAGTGAATAATCATTGATCACGAAACAGCTATGCATATTAAAGATTCGCGGGATTCTGCGGTCGAGATTCAAGTCAGAAACAAAACGGCGTTGGAATGAAATACTGACCAGTTTAAAAATTTGAGATAAACAGTTCAAATGAAAAAAAACTCTCAAAATAAAACGAGAGAAACAAAGAAAAGAAAAGGAGAAGAAAGAAGAGAAAAAATAAAATGGGAGGGGAAAAAATGAAAAAACAAGAAGAAGGAAAAAAGAGCCTTATTTGGATTAAAAAGCAAAGAAAACCAAAACTAGGGAACCAATAATATCCACGTTCTTAACACGTGCTAACTAGACTAGACAAACTAAAAACATACAGAGACAATTTTGCTACAGAGCATTAAAGTCATTTAGATGAAGAGGTTAACTTTATGGCTGTAAAATCGGATCATTCGGTAGAATAACAGAAAACTGACCTAGGGTCTGATCGAGTCGGAAGCAAGGATAATTTGGGATTATAAAAACACTGTGTCATGACTGACAGAATGAATTATGAAGTCCTGCCGATGGTTTTAATAGCTTTCTGCTCTTTACATTTTTAACATGTGTTGGTTTCGGAATATATCTCGGAAACTTGGGACCATGAATTTGGTTTCGAATTGAGCTTCTCAAAGCATGGCAAAACGGCGTTTAAAAATTACATATATACCGGTTTTCTTGTCAAGTGCTCTTTTCTTAAGTTTTTATACCCCAAAAACGCAAAACGGTTAGAGTTTTTCTTTTTAATTTCGACAAAGAAAACTGTTTGTGTCCCTGATGAGTTGCTCTTTGAATTAACGCTCAGTACGAACCGTGGGAAAAAACATTCTTGCCTCATATGGGCGATTTCGGTAGAGTTTATACAACTAGCAACCCCCTACGGCATGGTGTGATCAACCACCACTAAGCTCTGCCCACTTGAAGCTTGCTGAAGAGATAGCCAGCAAGCTTAAGTAACTTGAATGGATCTCAAAGCCTACTGCTCTGTTTGCTCACCGGATTTCCCGAAAACAACGATAGAAATCGCTATCCCTAATTCATGAACTATGCAAAACTTCGCCGTTAATTAGCGCTTTTTCGGCCCATTTGACGAGCATTCTCTGAGCAGTTTAGTTGTTTGAAACCCTTTGGCTGTTAAAGTAGTGCAAGGATTGAATAGCATATGTTTTCTTAATTTAACTACTGGACAATAAAAGAGTTGATGGGTGAAAGTTGATGATCGAGTGTTTAGTTTGGGCAGCACGATTGTTCTTATGTTTCTTTTGTGTTCCTTTCGGTGCCTTTACGAGATAAACATCTAGATAGGCTTCCTGAATTAAGCAAATAAAATGCTAAACAATAACCGATTGATTTTTATGACAGACCAAAGTTTGAAAAAACGATAATAAATGACTAGCTACAAACAATAAGTACTCCACTCGCATTCAAACACATGGGAAGTCCTCTACGCTCAAACCACATCCTCATTTGAACAAAATTTGAATTTTTAAATACACAATCTTGTCAGTATTTGCCCCAATTGACACTTCTAATTCAATTCGAGTACGTAATATTAATTCACAAGTCTTTGAAGCCAACTTTGGTTCAGTTTGAATTCAGTAGATTGCATTTACTTCCAAATGTGAAACAGAAGTTTTATAAGGACGGCCCAGTGTTCTTTGTTCGGCACAAAATGATAAGATGTTGGAGTACAAACAAGTCAAATTTGTTTTGTTTCATGGTTATTTGGTTAACAAAACAGTAAAATTATATTCGGATACACAAAGAAAAAAACTCCAAATCAAAAAGGGGAAAAAGGAGTCATTTTCATAATTCATTGTAAAGCTACTCTCAAAAGCTCGAGGGTTGAACAATTTGCGAGCTTTTGTTTATAACGGAAAAACTTGTCATAATTTTAGCTCGTAATTGATAATTTTAACCACCAAATAGCTAATAAAGCCGCCAATTTAAAACACACATTTGCTTTCATTGCAAGCCTTAAGCCAAAGTAAACAACAGCCACAAAAGTACGCCTTTTTGAAACAATATCTTTCCTCAAGAAAGCTTCTCAATGATGCACAAGCAGACAAAGCTTTCAAAGACGTAGTTTATGGCCCCAAGCGTTTACGAGGCATTAAGAAAAAGACCAAGAGGAAATAGGCTTTGAAAGGCGCTCTTTTATGTGGACATATTGTCATTTATGAGCAGACTTTATCCAAATAGTTTAGCAACATTTGTCAGTTCTATTTCAAATGATACAATGAAACAATCTTTTGTTACCAATTTCTTTTGAAGACAAAAATGTACTTGAAAAGAGAGTGAAACTTTAAACAAAATAAAAAGCGAAAATCTTAAACAACTCATTATTATTACATGCCTTTATTCATTCGGAAGAGATTTGGTTATTTTACATTAAGAATATATACACAAAGCTCAATACAGAAAAAAAATCGAAAGTTACACGTTAGAATATTTAACAAATGAAATGGCAAATCAAAAATTTGTTTTTTACACGCAACTTCAATAGTCATTAAACTTTCGCAGGAAATTGTATTAATAAAAGTCTTTCAATTTTTGGTAACAACTTGCCATATTAAGTCTTAATGATTTGTGAATCAAAAGATCAAATTTAAGGAGAAGTTCTAATTTGTAGTCTAAATAATTAGTCGAGGAATAACGCTCGAACGCGAACGATAATTACTAGTGTTATCATTATACATATACTTCTAAATATGTTTAAATTACAGTCTTTATTATAACAAGAGGTATTGTAAGTGCGACCCTCTTTTTAGTAATATAAACACCAACTAACGAATACATACTCGAGAGTTCTAACCTTGATGGATTTAGTTAAAAAGATGTGAAGTCAATATCATACACAAAGACCAAAACGGTCCACAAAATCTGAACAAAGACTCGACAAAACGTCGTCGAATGTTTCTTGCGTGAAATTGCTCACAGCGCGAGCTTGCAGTCGATATATAAGTGAGTCTAGGTTATGACTACCTGACTATATAGTTACATTGTACACAATATCCATGACAAGGGCTTACAGAATCGTACGGGCAGGTAGACTCAGAGCTTCCGCCAAATGTCGTGCCAAAATGGCCTCTAACGTTCGTGGTAGTGAGACTTGGTGTACAAGACTCTGAAGCACTCGACTTCAATCTCTTATTGTCCTCAAGTTCCTTTCCCATGATACTGTCTATCGTGAATTTAGGTTTATCTTTCTCTTTGGGAACTTCTGCAGGTCTGATAGGAGCGAGACGTTGTAAGGACGGTGTTTGTGGATAATACCCGAGGTACGGGGATAAAGCAGTGTAAGATGTCCCACAAACCGGTGAACGCCAGAACATGGAATTGCAGTTCCAATAGCACTGTAGCCCGTATGATCCTCCAAACCCATCCGGAGGTTTGGGCCTCTTAAAGCGTTTTCTTCTTCTCAGAAAACTGCCATTATCAAACATACCCTCGCTGGCTGGATCCAGTGTCCAGTAGTTTCCTTTACCGGGATTGCCTGGTTCTCTAGGCATCTTCACGAAGCAGTCATTCAAAGACAAGTTGTGTCTTATGGAATTTTGCCACGATGGGAATTTTTCTCTGTAATACGGGAAGCGGCGTTTTATAAAGTCACAAATATCGCTCAAAGTGAGCTTGCGCTGAGGGGACTGAAGAATTGACATTGTAATCAACGCAATATAGGAGTATGGAGGTTTAGACAGACTTGTTCCTTGTCGTTTTGGCTCTGTTGTCTCTTTCTTTGAATCGGAACTTTCCATAATATCTTCTTTCTCGTTGGGTGAATTCCGTTCGGGTTGTTTGTCATCGTCGTCGAAGAGCTCTAGCCTTGTCGCACACATATCATCGTTCTGTGAGGACATGATATCTTTTTCTTCCTTGCACGCTCTGTGCATGTCGAAATTCTCCGTTGTCATTCTTGGTGGTGTTAGTTTCTTCTTGATGAAATTTTTCGGATGAATATTAGCGAGAAGCCATGAACACCAGAGTATGTGATGTTGTCGTTGTCCGGTCCGTTGACTACTGATCCGGTGCAGTTTGTTGTGGGGCTTTTTATACGGTTATTTGAATTCGTTAAAGCTTATACAGCCCACCCACTAAGACAGGCGCGCCTCAAGAAAACAACCGACCAACCCTAAGGCATCGGAGATTTATTCTCGCATTAACATTGAAAAGCTTGACGGTTTAGCATCGCATCTAGTAATTACCCTATTACAACGATGTGTATTGTAATTAGGTCGTATCACAACTTCTATAATGCTTGGTCAACTTCAACAGGATCTTGAAAGAGGGGGGTGGGCAATATGACAATAACATAAGTAAGAATGGATCTTCAGGGAGCCTTACGGAAAAGAAGTTTGCTTGAATTCTGACAGACACGCGCGCGCGCGGCAATTAATGTTCTACCTTTGTATCGCTCGTTATAACTAAGTATTGGTTTCACGGCAAAGTTAATGGAATAATCCATGGAAAATGACTTGCAGATGTATCTATTTACCTAAACCAATGGACGTTAGAATAGGAAGTCAAAGGCAATGTTGCATCCCGTTGAGTCGTAGGAAATTGTCTTACTTTTGCACAACCCGTAGTTTCTTTCGCTTATTAAATTGGTGTTTTACTTAAATAAAAACCAGTGCAGAAGATAATTTTCAGGGCCAAATATTCGCCAAAACTAACTTTATTTACAAAAAACATTTGTATATCGCAAAGACAAAACTGAATTACAAGTTCGGATAACCAATGAATTGCTGGGAGAAAAGTGGATGAATGAAAGAGAAACCCATCTTGAACTAGGTACGTGAATTGAACAACAAATTTTCATTTTGAGTTTGTCAAAAAATAATTCAAATACAAAGAATAAATTTTTTTTAAAAGCTAAAAGGAAAGCAAGCAACACCATTAACCATCCGACATTTAATATAAATCTGTAATTAAATGGCAATCTTTCGTTTAAGTTATTGCTTTACTATCCTTGTATTTAAGAACAAAAGGGGTTTCGTGCTCTGAAGACTTCAGGTATTAATTTTGTCGCTACTATCGTACTGAAAGCTATCAAAGTGATCCTAATTACCGAACAAAGTTCATAATTTTATAAATCAATTTTTTTGTCTTTGTGTAATTAACTCTAAATAATTGCGAGCTTTACTTGTTCTTGATCGCTGCAAATCGCGAAAGCAGACCTTAACTACATTTAATCGCTGATTAAGACGTGGGTTAACTATATCATAGTCTTCGACACAGCTCGACTTCAGCCATCAAATATTAAAGACCGGATTATGTTTCAAGAACAATAATATGGGTGGGTAGCTATGCTAGTTGGTTTTTTTGTTGGGCAAAGGGTTCGGTGTTTTTGTTGAACTAAGTGTTTGGGGTGTCTAGGTTCATGTGTTTGTAGAGCAAGCAACGACAAGTGAAACTAATAGAAAGCGAAAAGACTTAACGGAAGAATAATAATGTATTAAACAAAGAAAATGTAGTTGAGCATGTGAAAAATGGGCAATGAGAATTTAAAAAATGAAATCCAGCTATGGAAGAAATTGTAAATCAGAAATAATCTTCAAAATGTCGTTGAATTAAGAGAATCAAGGGAACATAGGTACAAATTGAGAGCGAATTTAGAGAGAGAACACCAGTAGTTTTTGGTTTTCTCAACGCGGCGATAAAGTTTTCTTGGGTCAAATAACTGTGAATGATATTGAACACTTCTCTAGCAAGATGGTGTTATTCTACGATCGACCTAAAGCTCTTGTAATACTTACTAAATGCTTATTTTATCCCCCAGAAGAGCAAATAAACATACGCATATGGAATATTATCACAAAATCCATCGATTAATAGTGCTGACAAACTGACATACCCTTCGAAAATCTTTTACCCAGACAGAAAAACAGCACAAAAACTGTCTAATACCCTTGTTGCTATCATATTTCGACGCAATTTGGGGATGAAAAGCATTTGAAAAGGTAATCGATGGTGTGACTTTTTAGCCGCTAAGACATTTTTCACGGAACTAGTTAACTGTCAAAAAACATGTTGGTGTTCAATTCCATACTTAGGAAATCTATGGGAAATCTTAAGTATTTGACACAGGTCTTGATACTAATGTATCAAAAAGTTATGCAAATAAAGTTGACTGGGAAATATCTGATCCTAAACACGTAACCATATCTGTAAGATAATTAGAAAGACCATCCACATATGAAAGAGATAGGTTATCGGTACGATCTTCTTGCCTACAAGGGATACAAAATAACTATATTTTTCAAGGTTGGAATTTGCTTACTTGGTTTACATCAAGATTTGTAAGTAATTATAAACAACATTTTGTCGTTTAGAAATGGAAAATCACTTCAAGATTGAAAAAATGTGAGAGAGAAAAACGAGATAAATCGTTCTTTTGACTTCTGGACTTTTCGCAAAGGTTAATTTTCGCCTTTTTGACGTCGCGGATCTAACGATTTTTTATGCCTAATCTCTCTTTTAATGCATTACCGAGACTAAACGAACATTTTTAGCAAATCAAAATAATGTAATCGGAATAGTATCTGAGGACAAGATCTTTTCGGTAACTTTAACCTATTAATGCTAACTAACAAAGAATGGAACGCGAAATTGAAGACTACAAAACAAAACGCAAAAGAAAGAAATCGGCAACGGAAAAAAACACCGACTCTATCTTATTTCTATTGCTTATTTACTGTTTTAAATTGGGATTTGAATGGAGAGAATACCAAACCCAACAAAATATCGAAAAATAAACATTTTTTCATTCGACCTCCATGTCGCCATCAGCACGATCGATTTGACAACGATATAAATATAAAAAAGTGGGTTTAAGCCGCCAGGAACTGATTTTCTTGTAAATTATAAATGACTTTATTGTATATCAATAAAAACGATGGACTAAACACACTTACAATGAATTTTTGTCGTTCTAAAACAAAATAATTATACATCATATGAACACAGACGACATAGACATTTCAAAACGTTTGCGGAGCAAGGAATACAAAATTACAGCGAATAAAACGGCTTGGATCTCAAATAGTGACCTGTTCTCCCCGGTTCAAAAGAAAATTAAGTTGCTAAATTCTGTAAAGCATATTAGGATGGCGCGCAACTTAAGGGCAATTAATTATATAAGACATAGAGTAATTTACTGAGGCGGGAATATGAGAGAAAACACGAGAAACTAATATATGATGAAATCACAGTAATTTGGTAAATCAAGCTTAAACATTACAAATACTAGATGATCATTAGATCATTCCTTTGTAAATACCATACGAAAATGAATGGAATCTTGAAGTATTTACGCCTAGTTTGAAGAAGCTACTAAAATTGGTAGTAGGAAATTAAATATACCTGTTTGGCCTATCAATTCTTCTAAAGTTACAAGAACTGCCTATTGTTACTTCGATTTGTGTTTTATTTAGACTCCTACTAATTCAATAACCTCAATTTATAACTATAAGGATTAAGGTACTTTGCGATGTTTAATCTTCAAACGTAAGAGCCCAATTCAATAAAGAAGCGATATTCAAACAAAGACGATTTGAAGCAAGCGCGGGTGGACAGGTTCACTCACAGCGATTCAAGCAGTAATCTAGCAAACATTTTAATTCTTTTGTATAGTAACTTATAGTTCTGAGTCAAGGACTTGAAAAGAATCGAAATATCACTTTCATCCCCGAATGAAGTATGACTAATGTTTATTGAAGTAGTTCAAAAGATGTAACAATCGTTCATAACTTGTGAGCAAACAAGAGCACGCGTTTCTGACATATAAAGACCGTTGTGTTTCAAATTGACAAAAACTAAATAAAAGTTAAACTCAGTTTGGAATCAAAGTAAAAATTATCAAAGTAAAATGGCGGTTCAAAGGTGTTTAGGGAAATCTAAACTGTCATTTTTGTAAGCAGGTTGAATCGCCAAGTTGATCGGATTATTTCATATTCGTAGCTTTAATTAAAAGCAGCAAAAAGAAGTTACGTTTTACAAATAGAAATCAACCAAAAACCATCTGTAGTTCTTAACCCTATTCGATATTTGAATGAAAAGAAATTGAAACGAAGCGAAGATTGATTTTTGGCTCTTTGTTTGAACGGCTCCCCGTAGCTAAACAGTCCATCCTCAAATTAGGCTTCATGAAAGGAGAAATTACGGATTGAATCACCCGTTTTCAAAAAGTCATAAAGTTAAACACCTTTTAGTGCAAAAATATATCAACTTTAAGGGCTTTTCCCTTATACAAATTAGTCCTGTCATCGTTTGACTCTTTTATTTTGAACTTTTAAGTAATTATTGACATTGCTTTTCAGAAATGTCCAACTTATATTGGTTGAAATTGAAGACAATAAAAACGCGGGAAATTTTTCGACGCGTTTGCAAATGGTTTTGGCGCGCGACAGGAGTAGTGTTTAATTTCCTCTTTTGTATTATTCTAGCATTAGTTTTTGTGAGCTGTTTTCTTGGACAACATTGATTAAAACTGAGCCACAGACTATTCACGAAGCAAGGACCGGAAATCAATAAAGATGAAAAATAATTTCACCTTGGTTAGAGAAAGTAAACGGCAGTCAGTCAGCTGTCGATGTCAAGGGGGAAGTCCTTCAAAGCGATACATTTCGCATCAATTGATTCTGTTACTATTGTCAAATTCGCTTATTTATATCAACCATGTTCCTTACAGCTAAAACATTAGTACAGCATCCGGATAAACGATTTGAACAGTCTTAGTTTGCGTCAAAGTGTCCAGAATTCCTTTAATAAAAAGTCCGAAAAATGTCTGCGAATAACAATTTTCCTTAGAACTAAATAGTACAGTATACGAACACTGAAATAATTTGCAGTTTTTCGGCTAAAGTGTCCAAAATTCCTTTAATAAAAAGTCCGAAAAATGTCTGCGAATAACAATTTTCCTTAGAACTAAATAGTACAGTATTCGAACACTGAAATAATTTGCAGTTTTTCAGCTAAAGTGTCCAGAACTCCTCAATTAAATGTCCTACAAATGTCCGTGAATGATCTTAAATGTAGCTCAGTAAAATGTAATTGGGACAACACGCTGTTTTAGAAACAAATCAAGATCAAAATACACCCATAAATGTCAAAAGTCTACCTTTATGTAAGAATGATCTTCAGTCGAGAAATTTAAAGCCAACAAATTCTGGATCAGTTCAAAACATAGAATGCCAAACAGATTTTTAATGATTATAATGGTTAAACCTTTTTCATTCATATTCGGCAAAATTTACAAACTTTTTTAATCTTGAGTTGAAACGAAAATTTAGTTTAAGTTAATAAAAGAATGGCAATTTAATGCAAGCGAAAAAGCAGCATAAGTATCGGAAGCATAAATGATTATCTAACACAATCTGTCTATAAACGAGCCGATACTCTGCGAAACTGCGCTAATGACCGACAGGTTTAAAGACGTACGCCGAAAGGTCTCGATTCTACATGAATATTTCCATGATTTAATTTCAAGCGCCTTCCACAGTCGCGCGATCATCTTGTTTAGCATCAATCTATAAAAACAATTTATCAACAAGAAAAAATGAAACCAGATTTGAGGTGAATAAAAGGAAAAGTCATTTATGTGGAAAAAAGTAAGAATTGTCAGTGAAATATTTTTCTTAATATGCTTTACAGGGAAAGTTTTCCCCGCTTGCAAAAGGCGGCTATTTTATCGGGAAATCAACTCCATGTGTATCTAGTTTTAAAATACATTTTTCTATTTTGAAATTTTGCAACAATGTGTGAATTTTCAGTAGAGAGCGTAAATGGAGCATTAAGTAACCAAAAACGCAAGAAAGAAAAAGAAAAAGAATCGAAAAATGAAAATTACGCCGAAAAAAATGAATCGAAACTGTCAAGCTTGAAATTATCACATTTGAGTGGATACTAACTTTTTAGTTTACGTTTCAAATACAGAATACAAGAAAAAAAAATATTTTAATGAATCAAAACTTAAACAAGTCATGAATCTATATTTTTTTCGAGAGAACAAGATCTATACTTTGCTTTTAATTCCACTTTAAAATATCCGTTAACTAATTTAACCTAATTTCACATGGCCATCACCTTTCTGTGTAAACAGAATTTCTCTTTTTTACAAATTTATAAAGAGTTCTCTAAATAATTACTTTTCGTAATTAAACTTTATGTAGACTTTTTCCGACATGTCTGAGCTGCAAAGAAAAGCCACCTTACCGAATATAGTTATGTAAACGAAAAAACTTTTCTCTGTATACCAAACACTTCAACTGCACGAGTTTTAGCCAACCATTAAGTAAATAAAGGGCGAATAAAAAGACAAATGGCGGGATTTTATTGAAATCATCAAAGTGAGAGGAATTAAACACGGCGCGGACTTTTTGATGAAGACGTTTGTCAACAAGAAACGAGACACAAGGAGTTTTTGGTGTCATTTTTGAAGTACGAACTTTTATGTTGATATACTTTGTAAATATGGAACGTTCTTGACAATTGTATAGCACAAGTGAGCTAAAGTGAACGCGAACAAAGAGCAGCTTCTATTTGAGGACTTGATAATTACAAGGATAATTGCATTAAGAAATAGAAACAAGGTCCCTTCTAAAAACGAAAACGAAATCAAAGTTCTTTTTAGGGATAAAAACAAAATGAAATTTAAAAAGCAACTTTTTTTTCAAAATCCAACTTCTTCTTTCATGGATACAAATTCAACAAAATGAAAACCAATATAAGACAGGAAAAAAAAAGGAAAAACTAGCAGCAGAAAAAGGACTAACAATTTCGGAAATAAATTGTTGATAATCAACTTTTTTTTCTTTCAAATCAACAGAAAGAAAGAAAAGAAGAAAATAAAGATATTATGACGAGTAACAAGAGTTCAAACTGATAACAGTGTTGATAGTGACGATTGTTATCAAGGATAACGTTATCATTTAAGTGTTCAAAGTCAGTCGTTTAATTGGATAAAATGGAAAATGATTAGGTAGAGAGAAAAGAAGTGTATAATCATCTTCAGTTTTGAGCACATAACTCTTGGAGCAAACTAGGGAGCATTCACTTTTTAGGAGGGGTGTGGGCCGGAGGAATTGAGGGGTGGGCCAAAAGAAATTTACTCTATGAAAGGGGGTGGGTCATGTTTTTCTGAAAGTTAAACCAGGTCAAGGGACCCTATTTTCATATTTGGAAGTGGGGTGGGTCATCAATATAGTTCAATTCCTTACCGTGGGGGCTTGCATTTTTTTTGTATTTGATTCCTGCAATTCCTCCGGCCCACCCCCCCTCCTAAAAAATGAATGCTCCCCTAAAGAACGATTTGAAATGTATAGGTGCATAGAAAAAGAAAAAAAAATCTGAATAAACCCATGACTTGGGTGTGCCTCACTACAACAACCGCGCAGAAAGACTATAGTTCCCCATGTATCAAAACATTTCTCTCTCAAAGAAAGTTAAACAACGTAAATGAGGAACTGTAGAGATGAAACGGAATGTAATTACACAGGAAATCAGGTTAAACTAGGTTAAAAAGCTGTGAAAAAAAAAAAAAAAAATGAAACTATGGAACTTGTAGGATTTTCACTTAGATTGATGTTGGAAATCATGCTCCGAAAATTATTCTTACCAGACACAAGCCTGAACACATTGAGGAGGGGGTGGGGACACGAGAATCGTCGGTAAAGTGAAGGTGAACGTTTGAATTGATCGCATGCGTCTCTTCACGAGAAAGGGATCTTATGTGGCCTAGACTTCTATCCCCATCCTGGCCCCCTTTCTCCCTCCTTCGCTCCCTCCCTTCTTCCATCAGTTGTCTCCCGAGAATTTGGCCCTAACCCTAACCCTAAGCTATCCTGACCCACATAACGGGGATAAGATAGAAATCAACAACAAGGTGTAAGGCTGCGCACAAAATCCGTCTCGCTTATTGCTGGGGCCGAATCGCATTTAAGGGAGCTTTGAGTCCCCTTTGAGCTACCATCGAGAGCATGTCGAAGTGGAAATTAATTTGATACAAAATTAAAATATATCCATTATTTTGCAGTTTAAATTAATATATTTTTCTGAAATTGGATATCTATCTTTAACACATCAGATAATGCTAATAAAGCATCTTCTTGGAAAAATGACTAAAGACGTTGTTGCCCTGTGCACTGCACACTTGTGAGAACGCATAACGTCACGTCCACGTGACCTTTTGGATAACCAATCACAAACCTTGATGTCCTTTGTAATTCTGTCATTACCGAGTAGATGTTCTTGCACAAGAGAGGGGTTGACGATGCGGCAATCACAGATTAGTTCTTATTCAATATGTCTTCAAACGATGATTTCAACACTGCCTCATCCAGATTTCGACCTGAAAAAATGTTGCTCATTTTAATGGCTATTCTTGTAAAATTTATCTTTAAAATAACATTTAAAAAGCCCTGCCCCTGGCGCAGCTCTATGGTCTTCCTTTGGTAATGGTTATAATGGATCCAATATGTAAATGGTACACCTGGGATCGGGAAAAAATTATTGGAATTCAGCTCAATCTGTGTGTGTGTGGGGGGGGGGGGGGGGGGGGGGGGGGGGGGGTTGGGGGGTGGGGGGTCAAAACAATGAATTTCAATTCTGAAGATAGCAAAAGACTTTTGTTTTGTCCCCCAGATTGAGCTGCTCTGCATGACGTCACGAGCAAGAGGTCTATAGCTGACTTCCGAGATACACTTCACTTGCCACATACAAAAGAATCAAGATGAGGCTACGTGCATAAAGCTCAGTCATTCGTAACAAGACAAAAGTTTTAGCACGTTTTCTCGTTTTGAGTCCTTTGTATGTGGCAGGTTCACGAAGCATATCTCGGAACTGGACTATTGAGCGATGGCGTGTGAGTGATATGCTCACTTAATCAAGGAATCATTTACAATGATTAACTGAATAATTGTAGTTCGTCTGTAATGCAGGCAACTGATCATTTATATAAAGCTTCGTTTTGACTAACGACGCAAGCCCGAGCGTGAGCTAGGCTGCATAGCCGGCGCTTTTGAGGGAAGAAATAGGAAGGGGAGGGGGAGAGGGGAGGGGAAGTAAGACATGAGCAGAAGAAAAAGACAAATTTTTGATCCCTGTGCTTATGCTTGCTTCACAGTGAAAACTTGAACTTTAATAATGGTATATTGTAAAGTCATTTTAAGTGTTGTCCCAAAGACGTGCCCCACTTATGGAAGTACAAGAGCATTGTGGGATGTCTTAGTTTGCATATCTGATGAATTTGTAACTAAAAAGCCCATTTTGGGAATTACGAATAAAAGTATGTATACGTATTTAAGGAATATAAAATGCGCGTGCATGTCTCTGTACTGTGATATAAATACGACGGAAGATGTAGAGCAAGAGAAAAGCAAGCTTAGGAACACGAGGCGTAGCCGAGTGTTTCTCTTGCTTTTCGAGTGCTCTACATCTTCCATCGTATTTGTATCACAGTACAGAGACATAAGCGATCGTTTTATATTGCTTTTACAAAATATTTTCGATGATTTTTGAGCAAGCCATGCTTCTGTCCTCTGATATAAACACGGTAGCCAGCCAATCAGCGCGCGCGTTATATCTCAAATATTTTATAAACAAATATACCACTCTCTATTATTCTACACTACTTTTTATAAAATATTTGAGATATAACGTGCGCGCTGATTGGCAGTCAACCAGTTTATATCGGAGGACAGAGACTTCTTGCATTGAAATGTCGAAAAATATTTTATAACGGCAGTATAGAACGATGTCTACATAGTGTAATATAAACACTCTGGGAGATGTAGAGCACTCGAAAAGCAAGAGAAACACTCGGCTACGCCTCGTGTTCCTTAGCTTGCTTTTCTCTTGCTCTACATCTCCCATCGTGTTTATATCACAGTACAGAGACAGGGGTGTGTCTTTCATAGTGCTTAATTATAGTTTATCTTTGAATTTGATGGCCAGGTAAACAATGTAAATGATTTCTTTCAATCGACCCCCTCATTAGCCGACTAGGTATTCGTGCACCAGGAATGGTCGCTTAATCATAATAGGTTCGACTCTTTCGTGACTCTTAGGGCCTCCGCAGACTAGGGGAATACTTGTCGATAACTCGTTGTGATCGAAAACTAAAACATATCTAAAATTGCTTTGTTCTCATATTCAAATATGCCCAATGAGTTTGTTATCGACAGCTACTTTTTTTCATTGTGTGGACTGGTTATCAGCAACTAATAGTAATCAACAACAACTAGTCATCGATAACTATTCCTTAGTCTATGGAGGCCCTAAAACATATCAACAACTAAAGTCGCTTTGTTCTCAAATTTAAACGAACCCAGTTTGTTATCGACAGCTACTTTTTTCCAGTGTGTGGACTAGTTATCAACAACTAACAGTAATCAATAACAACTAGTCATCGAGAATTATGCTCTAGTCTTTGGAGGCCCTAAGAACCTTTTAATGAATTTTTAACTAATCAAGATTAATATCGAGAAGAAAATAATGCATGGAAGAAGACGGAGATAGAAATCTGTAAACTATCAAGACTCCTGCCAGGATAGACAAATATGACTGATATGTTTCGACATACATCGATGTAACAAATACTGATATATACTCATGTCTTAAAACATAAAAGTCTCGTCACTAACTAAAAATTGTGTGTGTGTGTGTGTGGTCGCGGTACTTAAAAACGTTTCTTTGAAGAATGACAAACTATTTGTATTCATGATGAGAAAATAATCTCTGCGTAATCACGTCTGTTGTATAAGTTTCTACATGATTTTGTAAGGGGTGTTTTAATGCTCTGCTCTGCGCGCTCTCATGTCTTTTTTTTCTTTCCTTTTTTGTAGCAATCTCATCTTTTTTGGATCAAAAATCGAGCAAAACTGAGAAGCCTCTGCCAGCGCGAAATGTTTTTCAACATTATTAGAACCGCAAATACAAGTTTTGTCTTTCGCAGCCATTCCAAAGCTTGTCACGCAACACCTAAGCTAGAAAGTAATTACCATTTCTCCGTCCCTTATTCGTGGGCCTTAGGGCAGCAAAGTGAAATCATTTTCCTCACAAACGAATAAATTTAAACTTAAAAAATCAAATGGAACAATCAATAAACTTACCAATAAAAACAAGTCTATTCGTCCTTTCTTCTTCATCGATCCATGGCGTTGTCGGGGTTTTATCAAAGAGTTCATGAACAGCTTGTACAATCACGCGCTCATGTTGCCCCGCCATCGAAACCACGCCCTAAAACAGAAGTCAAATTCAGTACCGCTTTAATCAACCAGGCATTTCTTGAGGCATCGCAACGGATTAGGAAATGTAGGGGCGTCTCCGAGATAAGGTAGGCAATTTTCACAATTATGAGAACTAAGAAGAACATTTGGTAACAGGATGTCATGGGATTGATAACGGAAAAATAACAAGTTCGATTCATAAGATTCATAGTAAGCTATGCATGGTAATATTGTCTGAGACGAGCGAATGTTATCAGAATTGTTTGAAATAATAAAAAGAACTGATATGAGCGGTATCGAATTAAAAAAAAGAAAGAAAGAAAGATAGGGAGGAAGAGAGAGAGAGGGAGAGAGAGAGAAAAAGAAGGAAGGAAAAAAAGAAAGAGAGAAAGAAAGAAAGAAAGAAAGAGAAAAAGGAAGAAAGAAAGAAAGAAAGAAAAAAAAAAAAAAAAAAAAAAAGAAAAGAAAAGAAAAAAAGAAAGAAAGAAAGAAAAAGAAGGAATAATGTCATGTTTCTGAATTTTAAGAAAGCTTGAAAAGACAGTCGCTGTCAAACCCGACAGCAATCAAGATAAAGGTGACTTTTCTTTCGAGACGTACAGCGATAACAAACACATTTCACTTGAATGAAAACCCCATTACAGTCAAAGTAATAAAAATACTGAAATCACTCATAAAATAGCTCCAAAACCAATTATATCCATTAAGTGAATATTCCAAAATGGAAATTAAAAAGACAATCTGAAACCCCAATTTTTGAATAATATTTTTTCGGTAGATGAAACATTTGTCTCTGTCGGCACGGAATATCATTTGCGTGCCAACAGCAAGCTTTTTTTAGGCAAATTCACGATAGTTGGTGATACACAAAAGATCATTATCACATAATTGGCACTAACTTAAATAATATAATTAAGATATAGATTTCTTCGGGGCTTTTGGGGGAAGGAATTGATACATCATTCCGGAGCCAACGTGAAACAAAGAAGGGATCGATTAATGTTTTTGTACGTGTAATGTGTATCGACAGGAGTCAAAATCGAGGCTTGATTTTGTGATAAGAAGATAAAGACAGATACAGAAGGAATGGATATGGTTATTGAATAACTCGATAATTGGGTGACTGAGTGAGCCTTTGAATGGAATTTGGGAGGGTATTAACTGGAGGTATGTTAGATAGAAGTTCTGTAAACAGAAGCTTTGTTAATAAAGTGAAAGACAACAACGAACAAAAATACGAAAAGAGAGGGAAAGAAGAAATAAAGACGTATTTCTTTCACAAATGAATGAGAGAACGAATGAATAAATGAAAACGAGGAAGAAGAAATAGTAAATACGTAAAACGTGTTAAAGAAAATAACTTTTTTTTTCTATTTTCGTCATATTTCTGCACACACGCCACAGACTGAGAAAGAGTAACAGAATTGAAATGCAGAAATATGACGAAAATACCGGTAATTTAAGGTAACGAAATACTTCTTCAGCAACAAAACTCCAAGCGACGTACTTGAAAAAAACAATGTTCAAAATGTTTACATTCATTTATAAAAATCTTGAAACTTAAATTGGCTTTAGACGTTGTCTAAGAAAAACCGCGTCAAAATCTAAAACCTCTATTAGTTTATTCAATGTCCATCGTCTAATTCAAAAGTGATTTTGAAGCATTTAATAGGTTTCCTCTGTTGGATATGAACTACTTCTTAGTTATTGCTCTTTCCTTTAACTAAATTAAACTATTTAAAAATAAGTATCAAATTAAATAAAGACTTTTCGCGAAGGAGTCTGCACGTTGAAGGAAAACCGCACACAACTCCGACACAGCTGTGCCGGAGTGGTCTGTGAGTGTGGTGTGGTTTGTGGTTTAAGTCCCAGCTGTTAAAGTGTCTCAACACGCGTTCTAGTGTAGTAACTAAATAGAGCGGTTTTCATATGAGTGGGAAACGCGGTACGGTCCGTACCGTGACCGTATCAGTACCTTAATTTCTATAAAAACTTTCAAAAATTCTGCCGTAACTGTGTCGTAACCGTGTCGTGCGGTGACCGTACTGATTCCCAGTCATACGAAAACCACTCTAAGTGAGAAACGGACACGCCTTGTCGTGAACGTGTCAATACCGTGATGTCTATAAAACAGTCAAATTTCCCGACTGTGCCGTGCCGTTTTCACAGTCATACGAAGACTGCTCTACGTCGGTGGTGGTAAGAGTTAGAGTAAATTTCGTATGACTGTGAAAACGGCACCACACGGCCACGGCACAGCGCGGTCCGTTTCACACTCATACGAAATCTGCTCTAGTATAGATTTCGTAATACTGTGAAAACGCCACCGTACGGTCACGGCACGGTTACGCCACAGGAATTTCGAATCTTTTTGTTGACATTACGGCACTGACACGGTCACGGTACGGCGCAGTCCGTTTCATACTCATACGAAATTTGTTCTCTGTGTGCTTCGACGTAGTTCAATACGAACAGTAAGAGGACAAATGTGTAAATATATACACCGACAACGATGTACCTAAGGTTTATTATTTTTAGCGATAACATAATTTTGCGAATTTTATTTAGCGAGTTCGTAATAATCGCGAAATTTTGTTCTCGCCAAAATTAGTATTCTTGGGTAGTTTTGATCACTGAATCGCGAAACTAAGTAGCCGCTAAATCTCCCACTAGAGCAGATTTTGTATAAGTGTGAAACGGACCGCGCCGTAACGTAGCCGTGTCAGTGCCGTGATGTCTATAAAAACATTCGAAATTTCTGCCGTAACCGTGCCGTGACCGTGCAGTGCCGTTTTCACAGTCATACGAAATCTACTTTAGAGAAATGGCTAAATTTAGTGATA
Organism: Telmatactis stephensoni; assembly: GCA_029948255.1. Lineage (NCBI taxonomy): Eukaryota > Metazoa > Cnidaria > Anthozoa > Actiniaria > Isophelliidae > Telmatactis > Telmatactis stephensoni. The sequence continues at coordinate 73,771 of JALIZF010001102.1, read as the reverse complement.
AACTTTAAGGTAGTACGGATATTATGGATTCAAATTTAAACATGTACGAAATGAATACAAATTCAGACATCAGTGTGAATTAAAAACCTCAGTGAATCAAAAAATAAATAAAATAAAATAAATCTTTCTGGTTTCCCTTTTTATTGCAGACCATTTAAGATACCATATAACGGCATATCCCCCTCCCCCTCGGATCATGAGCAGCTGCAGAACTGAGGCTACAGTGGTCAGGCTATTCCAACCCAGCTATCATGTATATAGCTATTTCAAAAAAGGTTGACGGGGCGAACGGCGAATGGCGATCGGCGATTGGTGATTGCACGACCGAAAGGAACTGTGGTCACACTATTAGACTGCTATCCGTCGCGGAGATATGAATCGCCTATCGACCACTATGTCCAATAAGGTCTTTACTGCATGGTACCGGCATTGCTTGGGTATTTAATTAACGAAAATGAAGCAATTCTGTTACCCCAAACGTCCTTTCGGTCGTGCAATCACCAATCGCCGATTGCCATTCGCCATGCGCCCCGTCAACCTTTTTTGAAATAGCTATATACACCTAATCCAAAAACGTTGTCACAACAAGTCCACAGTGTATACTCCAAGACTGCAAAGGATTTTGGTAGCTTTTCTTGTAATTAAGTGACGACGCGTAAGAACTTGGGAGCCTAACGGCATAAAAAACCGTTAGGCCCTAATTGCAGTATTGTTTAAAGCAATTGTCTCATTGGTTAAAACATGAAAATCTCCCATAGCTTTTCGATTTTGGATATTTATTTCGATTTTATTTATCGGCTGCTTCCCATTTAACAAAAATTTTCGCTAGTCTTATTATAACAAAACTTCAACGTGGGGAACATGGCAAACTCGAAGCGTAGTTTGGGTATTGTTTTGAAAGCTTATGATTGGATGAAATCTTTTAACACAAAAGAAACTAGGCTTCAAAAGGGAGTTTTTGTACTTTTGATTTTGAAAACATGTTATTCATACAATGACATATTTTCTATCTTGAAACCAAGAAATTCTGCCGTGGGAAAAGCGATATGCTGCAGAACAATAGAAAGCTCCCTAGTTCTTACCCGCATTGTAACTTAATTCCTGAAAAAAATTGGAAAATTAATACTAAGTTAGTGTTCTTGCTAATAAGCTCTAAATCCATTGCTTTCTTTTGCTTTTTAACGACTATTACTCTCGTCAGTTTTACAATTAAATGTTCCAACTTTTTTTGACCTTTGATACAAGTTTCCAATGGTAATGTTTTAAAGAAAATAATCACGTTTTCTATGAAGAAGGCTGTTCTGATGAACTGAACAGAGCAAAAATGAAGGAAAATGGTAAACATTTAACTCTAATTTTTAGCTTGCATTTTTTTTTTGGTTTAAGAGCAATTTAATTATACTGTTTTGTTTTGCTACAATCTTGAAGTTAAATGAGTTTCCAAGTAGCTTTTTAAAACATCCCATCATTACGTGTTTTCTATATAGCACGTGCAGAATTTTTAAGGCAGTCAAAAGCAGTATGCTAATATTGTGCTTCAAATTGATCTTGGTCATTGTTTTATAAAATACAATGAAGTAAAGCACACCTACTTCATCGGATCTCCAGGGATAAATTTTTGAAGCGCAAGATTAAACTTTCAGAAACATATAAATGAATATGAATATAAATAGCTCTGAGGTTAGAGCATCGGACCGGCAAACCGAAGGTCGTGGGTTCAATCCCCTCTGGGGGCTCGGATTTTTCAGAGTCTTTATTTACACTCGATGAAGCAAACACTTTATTTCAGAAACATGTTGTAATGTTCATATTCCTCTTTCCTCCCCCCCCCCCCCCCACCCCCCTCCCCCGCCCCCCCAAAAAACTTTTCAATTCTCAGGTTTCACAAACTCGAAATATCAGTTATGTCTAAATGTAGTGTACGTACCCCCTTATTGTCTGTACCCCTTAATTCCAATTCAAAATTTCTCACCTGATTTGAGATTAATATGGCACTATTTCGTCAATAAATGAAAAGGAACAGCTAATCATTTGACACTAAACTATTATTAAGAAATTGATGAAGCATCACAGTTTGGGCTACCTGTGGTAATGGGTGATCAATTGAGAATATTGTACTCATTTTACAAAAAATGAAACTTGATTTTTTGCTCTTTGGTGTACCACAGATGGAAGACTCAATTGTGAAAATGCTGTCACTAAGTAGCCATCTTTTTTTGTGATCAAAAAGAGCAGAAAGGTAATAAAAGTCCCCTTTTCGCGGCATAATATATGCATGGCATTTGTGGTATAACTGAAAAAAGAACAATAACAGGAAAAAAACCATGAAATAAGGAACACCCTCCCTGGTGCTGGGTAGAATGGTTGGCCTAGCGGTGAGAGTGCTGGCCAGGGATCATATGTGAACTGAGTTTGTTTGATGTGTTGTTCTCTTCCATGCCATGCACGAGAGTTTTTCTTCGGGTTCTTCCTTCCTCGGCAAATATCAACATGCTTGTTGAGTGTCGTGTGTAAAATATTTCGAGCCAATTTCGTAGGACTGGGAGAACCGCACGGTACAGTTACAGCAGGAATCTCGAAGGTTTTTATAGACATTACACTGACAAGGTCACAGTACAGTTACGGCAGGAATTTCGAATGATTTTATAGACATTACGGCACTGACGCACTGACACATGGTTACGGTACGGCGCGGTCAGTTGCTACTCATACGAAAACCGCTCTAACGTAGCCGAGGCTGAGGTAGTGAGTATGAGTACCAGCAGCTGAAGAACCACCACTTGGATCTGCTGAAAATATTGGTTTTATTACTATTATTTGATTTATTTACTTGTAAAAGTGCAACGCTCAAAGCACATTTTTAACTAAAAATAGCAACAAGAAAAACAATTCCGCATAAAATGTGGTAGAACAATGGCAAAAAGAACATTTATGAACAATATTGAAAAACATATTACAGGGGAGAGGAAATAAAAGAAACAGGTATAAACTAAACACACAAAGCACAATTTTGCACCAAAAAGAGCAAAACAGGAAACAAAACCCTCCCTTTTTAGCCTAATTACGTAGACATTAAGGGCAAAAAGATAATAACAATAACAAATATTTTTTTAAGGGGAAGAAAAAAACACGTGTTGTGATCGAGATGATAAACAACCAGAGCTTCCGTGGGACGACCTTAGAAGAGATACTACAAGAACCAGAAATTTTGTAGGCACTCTAGGGCAACCATTGATACATAGCATGTTACCCGATAGCATACCTGCTGTAACTAATTAGGACTGCCTTAAAACACTTAATGAATATTAGTTTTCATTAATAAAACTCTATAATGTTTTCGACCTCAACGAAAGATTAAATGACTGTAAAGTGGACAGAGTTTGATGGATCGAACAAAACAACCACAAGCTAGACTCAAAACGCCTTGTAGAAAAAGTTACCATTTGAAATAATTGTAACAGGTTTTATAAAGGTGATTGGACCAACACGTTTTGTGTAATATTATAGCAGTTTGGATTCCTTGGGGTGTATTTGATGCACTTCGTTCTGGATGGAAGAAAAATGGGTTTTGCAAAATTTGGCTGTCTGAGCAAAAGCTGTGCAAGGCAACATCGACTTTGCAAGTTTAGTTTTGGTCCGATGGGGTGGACAGAAATGAAAATTAAAAACATTAGAGTTTTATAATTAGCTCTGCACTTTCTAATACCTTTTAATGCTTTACAGTTTATTGGGTCTCCTATTAATTGACAATGACTTTTGTATTGTTTTAGTTAAACGTAGATATCGCACGAAGACATGCAAGAAGCATTCCAAGGCATTTGATCCTGGATCTTAAAAATAGATAGACATAGACATAGACATTTCTTTATTTAGTACCGGTATTGCATATATTTTTTGTTACAAAACAGTTGTACATATTAATAAGTACAAGTTATCCAAAATAACTGTGAGAGTTAACCTAGGTGGATAGATTTTAAAAGTACATAGAAAACCTTTCGGATATATATTCATTTTCCCTTCTTTACTCCTCTTCGCTGAATTTTCATCTCGTGCTATCATTTAGTTCTTTCACCATAAGTCACGCAGTTGGAGTTAGAGTTAAATTAGCTCTGCACTTTCTAATGCCTTTTAATGCTTTAAACTTCATTAGGTCCCCTATCAGTTTACCAAGGCCTTTTGTATTGTTTTAGTTAAACATAGATATCGCACGAAGACATCAAAATGAAGCATTCCAAAGCATTTGATCCTGGATCTTAAAAAAAAGTAGGTTTTAAAAGTAGAGAGAAAACCTTTCGGATATTAATTTTCACTTCTTTACTCCTCTTCGCTGAATTTCTATCTCGTGCTATCATGTAGTTCTTTCACCATCAGTCACGCAATCGGAGAACCAATTTGCTAAACTACTTCTAGCCGCTCCAGGCCAAAGAAGCAATGAAGGCGATACGGACAGTGAAGCAGTGAAGTGGATTCCCCCTGGGCATCAATCTAGGAGAACGTACATTAACATGGCTTCCAGCGTTGTCTTCAAACTCAATAAAATCCAAGTCTAACATCAAAATGGCTTCCTACGTTGTCTTCAAGCTCCATATAAAGACTAAATACTTGTGGCAGGATGTGTGTTGTTTTCGATCGTGAAATTATAGTAATACATTTTATTTGCCACGCGTCTCTACTACTTTATTTTCTATTGATTTAATGCGCCTTTGGAAGCAATAAAATGGCTTCCTGCTGAGCACCAATTTTGGAGACCTAACATTAAAATGGCCTCCTAGTCAAAATAAATAAAAAACCTTAATACTTTCAGTGGTGTACTGTTTTAAGTCTATCACAAAATGAAGGTGTATATTTTGTAAGACAAGCGTCCCTACTGTTCTATTTTCGAAGCCATTGCAAAAGAATGACAATGAAATGGCTTTCCACTGAGCAACAACCTAGGAGACCAAACATTAAAATGGCTTCCTACGTAGTGTAAAGTTCATATTGGATATTGGTTTTACCCTCGCACTACTATGGCCTCATCGTTGTAAGAGGACAAACATTCTCTAAATAATAGTAAATACCATTAAAGAGCTCTATTTGCATTATCTCCTTATGTCTCTTAGCTGGCATTATCACCACTTAGCACTAATTACTTAGTAATATTTCATGGGTTTCGTGTTTATACTCTAATTAAATCATAATTATTGTATAGTTTTTGTTGAAACTATATGGAAACGATGGGTTGTCGTGGTTGCTGCAGAGCCACGATTTCATTCAGTCGAAGATATATTTGAACATTAAAGTAGCTTGTGCCATACGATTCATTGTTGCAGGATAAGCACAATAAGTACAACATAGTGTACCTTACAAAATTCTACTTTCCCAGAATTATGGATAGTAATTCTAATACAAAAGGATACAAATTTAAGTATTTCTAAACATTCAAAAGGCTAAAAATATCAGTATTAAATTCAGAAAATATGATAGTGTCTCTGTTAGTTTTCGCAGCCATATTAAAGCAAAAGTGCTCGACTTCCAAAGTACATCTTTGTACACTTTTGCAGCAGATAATCAATATTTGCCAAACCCTTTTCTGTCCACTATCCACATGAAAATATCAGGAGATACGTCGCAGACAGAACAACTAAACTGTTCAGTACAAGCGACACAAAACGTGTCAGCTCAACATTAGAAAACCTGTTACAGTTATTTCCAGCAGCATGTGGCGACAAAGTATCAAATGAAGAACGTTTTCCACGAGCTAGCCCTTTATAAGTTCCTTGCTTGTGGTTGTTTTGTTCGATCCATCACTGATGGAAATTCGGTTCACTTTATAGTCATTGAATCTTTCTTTGAGGTCGAAAACTTTGAAGCGTTTTAAAGAGAAAGACCATGATTTTTGATTAAGTGTTTTCAGTGAAACTAATGTTATCGCAGGTATGCTATCGGGCACCATGCTGTGCTAAAGGCAGGCCTAGAGTGTTTACAACTTTGCTGGTTCTTGAGCTATTATTTCTAAGAAACTCACGACATCCGGGCGGAAATTCCGGCTGTTTTTCCGTCGTGTTTTTAACACGTGTTTATCATTGAAATGTTTCTGTTATTGTTTTTGTTTTTATTTTTGGCATTTTATCCCATAATATGGAAAATACAGGATCACTTCGAATATAAATGTATCGACCATAATTTCTAAAACGTGAAAACAAAAACAAAAAACTAACGACAAACACAAAAGTATTGCTATGTCTTAATTTACTTGGACGTGGAAGTAATTTATCATGATAGAGACATTCTTTATTGATTTTCACAATTATTAATAAGCGTTGTAAACAATACAGCTGCGTCTTCTCCGATAAGGACGTTACTGAAACCGTAGGCCCCGTCTCCCAAAAACTACTACGCGTATCCTTGCATTGGAGGGACGTTAAAGAAACCACACCACAATTCGGGGAGAGTAGGCAATGGAGTTGCCAAGTGGTTGGCCGGGAATATGCTTACTACGCTGTACACGGCCCACTGTCAATGAGCTAAAAGCTGTTGTGGTCTCCCTGCCTTCTTAAGTAAGAAAAGCCAATAAACTAAACAATAAAATAAGCTGGTATTTCAGACAAAAATTCCTTTATAAAAAAGTAAAATCGTGTTTCTTCAAAAGCTGCCTTTTCAACTTTGCCAGAGTCGAAGTTCAAAAGGTGCCAAAAAAAGAAGACCAAAAAAAAAAACCAAGAACAAAAACAAAAACAAAACAACAAGTCGAAGTGGTCCTTGCTCTTTTATTAAGGTTGTACTTCTAGCACTTCGATGGCTTCCTAGACGGATTGTAAACAAATCAGAATGACTCCTTTTTTGCTAAATCACCTTTGGCAAAATATTTTGTTAATGATATACTTATGGATCCATAAATAAGGTTTGAAAAAGCTTTCTAGTATTTCCCTTTTTAATTAACTACAGAAAATAGTATTTGGGCGTAACACCTAAGCCTCTAAAACAATTGTTTGACATGTGGCATAAATCACGGGAGACTTGAATGAAGTTAGTCGAGCGTTTTTATCCTCATGAATGATTAAGAAGATACAAAATTATTGCAGTTATACAACTTAACAGTCTAAAACAGTTACTTGACAGGAAGAATGGCACTAACAACTAAAAGCAAGTGCAGTGTTGCTGAATTTTACGAACGAGTTTACAATGCCTGCATGTGAAAAATTGTTTTGCAAAAAGAAAAGAAAAACTTAAAGCGCCAAGCAAAACAATGAAAAAAACTAAAATAACAGTAATTTTAATAAAAAAGAAACGAGTGTTGAATAGACAAAACTTCGCTAATGAGAAAGAAACTGTTTCAAGAGGAAGGCGCCTTTACACACAGCAAAGATACCTTAGTGTTTTGCTTGAATGAACGAAAGCTGGATCTAAAAACAAGATCGGCCACTTCACCTCAATTCAATTAAAAAATACTTTTTTTACCATAAACAGTAGATTTGAACTTAACGGGTATTAAAAGCGGTGGAATGCGTCCCTTAAAACCTAAAGGGGCCTTTAAAGCACAAAGTATTTAACAAACACAGACAAGAAGACGGTTCTTCAGACAAAATCACACGTGGACAAACACTTTGTCAGTACTTGTTGAAATTTCAGTTTTCGGCTCAGTAAAAACAGACATTAAAGAATATATTCTTTCGGTAATTAGAGAGTTTCATTGAGGTTTTTAGTCATTTTATTCACTGTTAATAGAATATGACATATTCCTTTGTTCAAAAAGTTATTTCATTGAAATGACGAGAAGCAGGTTCTGCCTCGCACGAATTGCTTTGCAATGAATTATTAACAACTGGATAAGCAATTAGGGGGTCACCCATGGGATGGCGTTTTAGCGGGTCTACAATTTAAACAAACCTAGAAACGAACTTAGAAAATACAAGCTGGTAATGTTTCATTCATAAAAACAATATTATCCGCGTTTTTGTCTGAAAACCATTACATTAAGCAAAGTCGAAGTTTGAGGTGAATTCACTTTTTGTTCGCATTCCTTTGATTCGCTATGTTGTTGATCATTTTGTTAATAATATGCTAACAAGCACATCTCTCAGCTGTTTTAAAGAAGAACTAAAAACACAAAGAATATAGTCAAAATAACAATTACAAATGTGGTAGTTTTCAAAACGAACATGCAAACCTAATTTGTAAAATTATTGTTTTGAGTATTACAGAAACTAAAATAATCGCTCTTTGAAAGCAACTTAAACCATAAATTGTAATTATGAATCACAGCTCTTTCCTGGGCAAGTGAAAAAATAAAATTCTTAATTATAATTGATTTTTTTTCCTTTTGAATTTGCGACTTTGTCTTTAAGCGATTCGAGTTTTCAGTTCTTGTTACTTCACTTGAGCTGTTTTGAGAACCTGTTGGGAAGTGAGCACAAACCTCTTCAGTTATGAGTGAAGAACTGAAATCAGTGTTTTCAAAACTACGATTTCTTTTCTTACTATGGAATATAGATATAAGAAAATTATCCTCTAACCCTAGGATTTACAAGCGCCACCAAGATAAATATAATTATAAGGACTTCAAAAGAATAAAGAAATGCGAACTGTTTGATAATTAGTAAGTTATAACCATGAAAGAACACGGTCCGATGAAACACGCCAAAATACTATAACGTATCTCTTTCAAAAGATACGAGTTGTAATATAAAAAGTTTTAAACTCAAGAAGACGATCAAATCGAATATATAAACAAAGAAAGACGGACAAGAAAACTGAAGAACAAAAATGGCGGTCAACGTTCAAATTTGGTTTCCTGGGAAACGAATCTCTTGAGAACCAAGCAATAGCTTTCTTATCTGCCCAACTATGCAATTCTGAAAGCGAAAATTTCTTTCCTCGCCCATACATGTTTTTTAACTTCCACCCAAACATGCAGGTATTTGGTGAACACGAGAACGTTTTATTTAAGCGACAGAGAAAGACAAAATATATTCTGATCGAGTCACTTTCAGTTCTAGATCTTTTGTTACAAAAAGCATGCAAAACATATTATAGTCACGTCAACGAAATAGCATCAAATGAATGAGCAATTTCCTTGGTTCTGAAGTCAAGAGCTTATAATTGTAATAAAAAATGAATTAAAACTGTTGCTTTACAAACCTTTTTCGGCTAAATAAGGTTTAGTACCAGAAAGAATTTAAAAAAATTCCCAAGATTCCACAATGGATACGTAAAATTGGAGAAAAAACCTTCTCGTATTTCACTTGAAATGAAACCAAACTGACCAAGTTTTATTTACGGAATAGATAGTCAGTGCAATTCCACACTCCAATATAAAATGACAGCTTCTACGTTGGAGTTTACCTATGCGACTTGAAGGGTAATTATACCAACTGTTCGTCAAATTCAATCCAGCTTGGTGAAAAAAACGACAAAATGTTTGGAAGTTTGAAAGTTTGAAGACTGAAAGTTTAAACAACATGAGGTTACTGACTACTATTAGTATTTGGACACTTTTCCAGGGATGTCTTCACTGATATCATTAACGATTTGCAAAGACGTTGAATGCCATGGAAACCTCTTTTGAGGCTGGAGACGTAGCAGTTTTACAGCTAATTGCTGAATAAGAAAACTATAATATTCAAGAAATAACAGAACAATTTTTGTGAAGAAGTTATTGCGATCTCGCTTGTTGGGAACTGATGTCTCAGAGTTGATAGAAAACTGTGAAACGAAGTCTAGCAATTATATCATTTAACACTGCAAAGAGCGAAAATTTGTTGCTCAATTTGCTTGTGACTGTAACAACGCATTTTAGAAAGTGATTCAGATAAACTTATCTTAATCGATATCTCGATATCTCTCATTTCTTTTTCAAGCAACTATATTTGTAGTTCTGAACTGTTGTTTTCAATTCAATTATCTCTAAGCGTTGCTGGAACAAGAACGAGATCTGGTTTTTGAAATTACATGTCTTTATCCTAATATCACCATGGCAGAAGCAGTTCAATTGAAATAATTTGTATCTTAAGTGGACTTTTTTAAACTTATTTTACTTGACTGTCAAAATTTCTTATAGCTTTTCACGTACGATTACGAAAGGACTGAGTTGTTTCCCCTTGGCGCGCGTTTTCCCGCGATTTTACTGTAGTAAGACGACAATTTTCTTGTTTATTTAAATCCTTTATTGACTAAACAGTTATGAAAACATTTTTATATCTTGGACTCTTAGTTTTTAAGCTTTTCTTATGAGCTTCTATATAGTTAATTGTGGCTTTAGAGCTAATCCAGCTATAAAATTGTCTTATGTACATACGGCAGCCTTATAGTTATACACTGAACAAGAAGTGCACGAGTCATTATCAAAAAAGTCTTTAGGTATATTTACATGTACAACCAAGACACTGGATACAGGGAGAACGATTCAGCTCAGAAAACATGAATCTTGGTGGAGTAACTGGAAGCCAGTCTGATGGTCGTTTCAAGTACGACGAAGGAAGATAGGGATGTGGTCTTACTGCAGTTGCAGGTAGAAGAGGTGGAATACCCAACGGTACACCATTGGAGTCTTTTCTGGAGACGGCAAGAGGAAAAGAAACGCCCGGAAAACGTTCAGGGGCTTGGAATCTTTCAGGCTCAAATGAACGTGAGTCGCGACGGAGACTGTCTGGAGAGCACGAGTAGTTAATCCCCGGAGATGAAAGTGTCTCGTAGTCTTGCAAACATTGTTGTATCTTCTCATTCTGGTACTGAACATCGTCGTCTTTGTGTTCAGTCTTGAAGCGCCTTTTTCTTCGCATAAAACTTCCGCCTTGGAACATGTCAACGCTGTTGGCATGTAGAGTCCACAGGTGCCCCTTGCATGGGTTTGTAGGGTCTCTCCAGGTCTTCACAAAACAGTCATTCAGGCTCAGGTTATGTCGAATGGAGTTTTGCCAGCCTTTAGCGGGGCAGTCTTTACCATAGTAATCAAATTTCCTCTTTATAAAATCAATAATCCCACTTAAAGTTTGCCGTCTGTCCGGAGTATCAAGAATAGCCATGGCTATTAAAGCAATGTACGAGTATGGCGGCTTCCCGTTTTTTCGTTTTTTTCCTGTTAAACTTTGTTTTCTTTTTCCTCTCAATGCTTCTTGATTTGCAGTGACTGGAGCTGTGTCTTCTATAACTTGTGTAGTCTCTTGTTGTTCATCTAAGTCCTCTTCACTCATGACTATATACAGGTCTGTAGCAAGGTCTAGTTGCTTCTACTGCAATGTTGACAAATCCAGGTCTGTAGTCGACAGCAATTAACTTCTCGGTGGTTGTAATCGTGAATTTATATCGCTGTCAGGACTTCACTGGTGATGTCGGCCCATGCCAATGAAACAATGATTGACGGCATTTTAAAGTAGCTAACGAGCTACATTAGCCCTCCTAATTCAGTTGTAGCACTTATTGTTATAGGGGGTGTTACACAGATAATCAACAGACCGCTACCCTGAAGGCTCATTGGTGGAAACACGTGTAACATCGATGCATATTGATGACTGTAAGTAGGGATTATTGCCCAACTTTGTTGCAAAGAACACTGTTATTAAAAGACGTTGTTATTGAAGAACTTTCTCTCTTAAGGCAATGTCCTGATTTTTTAATAAGTGTCTCAAGTTTCAAAAAAAAGTGAATCAAGCAAAACAGGTGTTTAACAATAGTAAAAGCTTTCAAATGGTTTGAAGTGGAAAACATCATCCCTTTCCTTTCTGTCCGCTCTAGCTTCAAATGAAAAATCGAAGAAAATAACCCGTTAAAACGACTAACAGAAATAGCTTAACATGTCGAATCAATTTTTTCGAGACAAACTTCGTGCGCTCTAATTATTAAAAACGGTCTCCAATGGGCTTTTAAAAAGCATTACGACTGGTACGGCTACAACCTGCTAGGGGAAGTGTTTTTACATTTAAGGTATCAACTGGCTGTTTAAAACTACCAGCTTTGGGGCAATTTATTCAAAGTAGAATTTGACGTCTAAAGTGGTGAATAACTTATGACTTCATCTGTCATTGTGTAGTTTACAATAAAGCAATAACTACGAACTGGCCCTTAGTTAGAAGAAATTGAAGAGCGCTCTTATAACTAATTACTAATTGAAATTTCTAATTATCAAAAAGCTGGCTGACTTAATTTACTAAAAACTGGTAAAAACCTTTATTTTTTTCTCTTTCACTATCAGGTAACCATTTTTTTTATTGAAATACAATAAAATAAACATTCTAGAAGCATCGCACACCGTGCGAAATTCTTCCAGCCCCAAGTTCAGAAAGGTGCAAAGTTGTTTTCTTCGCGAAGTAAACAACACCAAAACGTCACAAAATAATCACAATTAGAACGTCTAGTGTTTGTTTAGAAATAAGGTTTTATGTTTACATAATAAAGTAAATAGTAAGGGATGGTTCTCACTTTGTGTCCAAAGGAATATAGTGTCGAGATAAAACGAATTAACTTTATTTATACACAAACATAAAGAAATTCACGAACTTTGTTCAATAAGATATCAAATAAAAAGAGTAAAATGGCAGCCCAGTTGTCAACTGAAATGCTAATTTTCGTTGTTTTCATTATTAAAGAAATTAAAGAAGCAACAATAACATTAAAAAGGGAATTACTTTAAGGGAATTAAAAAAGAGTAACTTCAATAGGCTTTTAATCATTTCGCTGAGAAAAAGACAGTTCCTGTCAAAAACAATACGAAGAAACGTTGGTTGCTGCGAAGACGTCATGAATTAATAATGAACTTTCAAAGAATATATCATAAATATCGTATAGCTTTATTCAATAGGTCTTGCGACTTGCTTGGAAAACGAAAACAAAGCAAACAACTGAAAACCTCTGCGAGCTTTAAACTGTATTTTATTTTATGAATTACACCTTTAAAAGCGTTGTCTATGGTGTTCTAAAAACTAAGTTTCCTTAATCTTGTCTACTTCGTTTCAAACTCACATCTTGAAGAAGAAGAAAACATTTCTTCGGCTAAGAAGTGTGTGTATATAAGTCCCGTTAAAATAATTTTGCTATTCCGAAGGTGGTTTAACTGTGACAAAAAAGCTATTTTTCTAAATTCTCTCTCCCTTTTTTTTTTTTAATTAAGAGACCTAAATAACCTCAACAACAAAAGAGAAGTACTTTTGGAAATCGTAAAAAAAGAAAACGAACAAAGAAAACTGAACTATTTTTAATCAAGTTTAAGGAAAAAAGCAGTAAATAAAAAACAACCTGGTAAAGTTTTCAAAATTATCAAGTAGATATTGATAACGCTGACACGAGCGATTGGACATCAATGAGCTTTATCATGTGCTAATGAGTTTCATCAATCCTCTACCAATGTGACAGTTTCATCAAACCTCGTCTCAACATGACATTCTTATGGATATTCAACTGCCAAAAGTTAAAGCAATCCGGAAAAAACAGTATTCTCCAAACGCTTTTACAGCTATTCGGACCTTTTGGTGCGCCAGTATTGCTTTCTATCAGCGGTGAGATTCAGTCGTTGCTTAGCAACTCCAACAAAACAGAACGCCCCAATATTAATTTGGTTGTTAACTAGGAAGCTAGAAAATGTCAAAAAAGTCTTTGATGGTCATGAAAGTCTTTGTTTCTCATATCAAGCTCAAGTTCAAAAGTATATGAACTCGGATGACAGTGATTTCTAAGCAATTGCAACTGAAGATATAAGACCGAGATAATTCTTACTTTGAAACGAAGAATTTCCATTGTTTTTCCTTTTGAACTTTTAAGACTTTTCTCCCAAAGTAGTTCCTAAAAACATTTCAAACAGACCTTTTGAGAATAACAATCTGACTTACAGAGAAACAGACACGGGAAAGCTTATGTATACGTTTCTACATCTTTTACTCTTTCCCACTAAAGATGAATATTCTTAATGTAGTCGTAAAAGGGGGAGGGGGGATTAGCAGTACAGCCAAGACACAGACAAAAACGTCGACCTTTCAAAAGGTAATTAGCGTACCTGCAACCACGTGTCCAAGATCTCAGACGTTACTTCGCCACGAAGCTCAAGCGTGACAGTTGTCACGGCCTAAAAAGAACGACAGATCTCATTAAAATTTCATTCTTTAAAAAAGAACAAAAAGACTGAATCCAAAGCATTGTGCTTTAGCTTAAAGAGGCGCTGTTGCATTTTTTTCTGTAACTGTTCTTACACTAGACGAGAGATTTCATTATTGATACTTCAAAAAATCCAAAGCATTGTAAGCTATGGCTCAAAGAGGCATATTATTGCTCCATAATGCAATTTTATTCTGCAAGTGGTCTCACACTAGACAACACATTTCATCAAAAACAAAATGCAGTTCACTGTGCTGTAGCTTTAAGGGCCTGATTATATGAACTGACCGATTCTTCACAAACAAATTGTAGCTTTAAAATCCGATGCACTTTGTGCTGTTGCTCACAGAGGCGCTGCTGCATGGTGCAATTTTTTTTCTGCAGCTGTTCTTACTCTAGACAACACATTTCATTACTGTTTCTTACAAAAGATTAAGAGGAGATTTTTTTGACGTTCAAGGACTGGGCAACAAAAACTATACAGCTGAAGAATAACTGTTGTACAAAGCTAATTAAAAGTTATTACTTTCAGAAACTTTAGGTTATTTGTAAGTGGTTTTGATTAATAATAGTTGGATATAAGTGTTAATCCAAAGTGAAAACGAGTTCTAGGCCTTCTTTCGCTCAATTTCTATATGATTCTTTACATTCAGCTTGAAAGTTGCTAAATTTGAATAAAAATACAGGAAATTCACTTCGTAAAATCCAAAAGACTGTTTTACAAAACAGGCATTGTATCTTAGTACATCAATGTGTAACTGATAAAAATAGAATTTGAACGTTAAATCCAAAACGAAAATTTGAATTGAAACTTGCACGAGAGGCTAGTTTTTGGCACTTTTAGCCAATATTACTCCATATTGAAAAAATCTCCTCTTAATACATTGTGCTGTAGTTTAAAGTAGAGCTGTTACAATTTCTTTACCGTCGACATAACTTATTTTTCCTGTAACTGGTCTCGCAATGGCGTTGCAAAACAAGTGGCACTAATCATTGAAGTGTTTAACATATTTTGCACAACGTAAAATTACTAGACAAGTTAGGGTTCCTACTTTCCTGGCAAAACAAAATTGCCTTACTTTTCCCTGACTTTTCACTAACAAAATCCCAGTTTTCACTGACTTTTTACTGAACACAAGTTTAGAACATTTTCTGTTCCACCAATATCAGTCAGCCTACGGAATTATATCGTTAAGGTTTGGAGAATTCCACAGCCACAGCTGCTAAAAGGGTTGTTTTGACCTTTCCAAACCAAAATTCTCGACTTTTCACTAAATTTTGTAACATTTTCACAATTTCCCTGACCAAATTAAACAAATCCCTCACAATTTCCTGAGTTCCCTAACTTTTCAAGGTCAGTGGGAACCCTGTAGATGCTGCATCGTAGCGAAAGGTAGAACCGAGTTCCACTTTCCATAACGACTACAGCAACTTTTTTCGGAGTTGCGTCGTATAACACCCCTTCTGCAACACGTGCCTTTGCAAGACGAGTTGCAAAAACAAAAACAACAACAAAAAACCACACATATACATATGCATTTTTGTTAGGCTTCCTTAACGAGTTATCAGACAAAAATTCTAACTTAATTTATTACATTAATTATTTTAACTTATTACACAAATAGAAACAAAACTGAAACGAATGAAATAAGACGATACAAATGTCTACTAGGCTCAGAAAACTCTTATTTTCTAAAGGCATTAAAAATAAAAAGTTATTCCACGTCAGGGATGCGATATAATCCTTAATATCAACAGGCCTTAATATAAACAGGGCCTATATAAGGAGCTGTTTATCAATATGAGGGTGAATTATACGTGGTAACTAACAATTTTGTTTTCTTTTGTCTCGGGAACGCAAAACAAAAGACATTTGCTGGCTACAAGGACACGCAACTGGCCTTCATAAATAATTAGGGTCTTTATCTGACATGTACTTCACGGGTCAAATAAATCATTCCAGTAAAACGACGACAACGCCATTAAAAGGTTTATTCCCAAGGACATCTCGCCTTAATTCATTTGAATAGGGATCTTAGTCTAATATCTATTTCACGGGTCAAATCATTCCAGTACCATTACATGAAAGTTTAGTCTGGTAAAAAGGTTATTGCCACAGGCAAAATACATGTGCCAGCACGAACGATTTTCGGCGTATTTTACCGCAATACCGCACAAAGAAATGGTCAATCCCGCAATCCCGCAAACCCCTAGGACCCCCTCGATATTGTTCTACTTGATAAAGAAGATAATGCCTGTCGCATCATTGATATTGCCTGTCCCTTTGACACTAGAATTGCAAGTAAAGAAAAGGAAAAAGTAGAGAAATATCAAGATCTCAAACGCGAGATAAAGCGACTGTGGAAATGCAGGACTGTAAAAGTTGAACACAGTAATAGGAGCCCTAGGAACATTCTCAACAGAAATCGAAAAGTGGTTGCAAGTGATCAGATTAGGTAATCAGGTTGCAGGTTGAACTATTGCAAAGAGCGCGCTTGGAACCACAAAAATCTTATAAGGAAGGTTTTAGATATGTAAGTTTATTTGGTATTGTAAGAACGTTCCTCAAGGTATCTGAGGCCACGGGAAGTGGCTTGATACCTTTGTAGTAAAGACTAGCTTGACCACCATAGCTATGATAGATTTTAATAATGACAATCATCATCATTATCATCATCATCATCTTTCAAGAGGATGCGCCTATCACAATTGTGATTTTCAGGGAGGTCCGTCCAGTTCTAGACTGGACGAACAACACACTTGCAAACTTTTAAAACAAGCAAGTTTCCGTAGCAACGTTTGAAATAATCAGTGTTATCATAAGTGTTTGGGCAACTGCAAGTGACTATGGATTTTTTCCGAGCTAATTGCTAATTGCACAGTAACAGTATTGTTACTATTAAGGCTCGTGTAAACGCTCGCAACGTTGGTCAACAACCAAAATTAGAAACAAATGCCCCCCCCCCCCAAAAAAAAAACACGCTCCGAAAATTGTCACACCGCGTGCCCGCTCGCTGCTCGCTGTTCGTACGCCGCCTTTTGCGCGCGCTCTGAAAATGTTTACAAACACGAATTCTTTGAAAGCGCGCTCACCATCTACCAACACTAGCTGAAAACGGCTCGAGCAATGGCCAAGGGTGTCTTTGGATTGTAGTTTTGAACCTTGCACATCGTTTCAGATCTTGTTTAAAAAATACTAACATAATAAACTTGTGCCATGGACATATCCTACCCTTAACGACAGTTAGGATACGCAAAGTAGTCGTGCAATTATCTGAATTCAAAGTAGTACTCGATTACTAGGACTTTCCGGCTACAGGCCAAATTCCCTCTCTTTCCAATACATATGTATATCTGTTCTAATTAAAACTGATACCAGAAAGAAATAATTCAAGAGCTCCGATCCGCATGTAGTCTTGACTATATATACTGTATGTCCAGATTAGTGCCGAAGAAGTCTAAGATCTCAGATAGAAAGTGCTCAGTAGAAACAGGGCGGAAAGAGCGTGGAGAGTAAAGGCCCGGACACACGGTGCAACATTTCTTGAAACATTTGCTGAAACATCGTGCGCAACACAATGTTGCAGCGTGTGTCCACCCATTCCGATGTTTCGCGAAACGTTGCGCGCAACAGCCGCAGAAGTAGGATCGCGTTCTACTTCTGCAACTGTCCAGAACTGTTGCGTGCAACATTGCACGAGATGTTTCAGTGGTGGGCACACAGTGCAACCATGTTGCGTGCAGTGTTTCAGCAAATGTTTCGGGAAAAATTGCACCGTGTGTCCGGGCCTTAAGGATACTTAAGAATAGTTGTTTTGGAAATACCTGATCTAAGTGTTGTCGTTGATTTGAGGTACAGTCACTACCTTGTTCTAAGTGACGACCAAGTAGACACCAGTTACTGATGAGAAATAGTGCATACACTGTGTTAGAAATGGAGTGAGTATACAGTGGTCCCTCTATTTAGCGGACACATTTGGGGCCTTGTCTGCTGTCCGCTTAATAGAGGTGTCCGCTAAGTGGAGGTTCAATTTACAGTAATTTGTATTTTCATTATATTTAATTTTTATTTACAAGCTTATTCCTCCCATTGAAGGCAGGAACAACAGCTTTGCCAGCCAATTACTGTAGGTCCTGTAGTGTTATAGGACAGTAAATATCGGAATAAATTTTCGTCGAGACCTAAGCTAGTGCCCGCTTAATAAAGGCTGTCTGCTTAATAAGGGGTCCGGTTAATAGAGGTACCACTGTACTATTGCTGGATTTCATCCATTCCTTTGGGAATCAAAAGACAATGAAGCGGTAGCCATGTTGGATGAACAAACAAGTGATGCTAATGAAAAATCTTTTGTTGAAGTTCATCCAAGATGGCTGCCATGACGTCACATGCAACCCAAGAATACATATAAATGATGAACAAAAAAAAAAAGATCAATGGCCACACTAATTCGGATGAGTTTAAAAATTCATCGCTTCCATTTTTGCTATCATCATCGTCATCATCATCATCATCGTCATCATCGCCACAGTGAAACAGTGTTTTCGTAAACAAAAGAAAAACGTTAGTTTAGACGAGAGGCCTAAGCGAACAAAAAAGATGCGTTTTGAAATTTACCGGACTAGTGTGAATGCAGTCTTAAAAAATGCTCTGCTGACTCTGAGAACAACCATCATTTTGAAATGGGACAAATGCGGCAACATCTATAGAAATCTGGATCACTTGGACTTCCCGTAACTCGGCCCAATTTTAAAGGATTTTCAAAATTTAAACTTCAATGATCAGCAGATAAAACATCACTTTCTGGTCTTTAGTTGTTGTTGTTGTTGTTGGGGTTTTTTTTTCCCATTCGCTGCGAAAGTAAGGCTTTATCGATGATTGAATTTTTCCGGGCGCCGTCATATTAGTAAGCTCGCAAAGCATCTTGGGATTGTGAGGTCACTCCAATCCCTCCCACAAGAAAAGATATAAATAACATTAAATTTCATCCTATTAAATATATGAAGTGATTGAGGCCCGAAAACGTTTTGGGTGTACAACGTCGAATAACGTTTCTCTAGCAAGAATGGAGCAGTTGCTTAGTTCGCGGTCTTCTAAGCGATAGGTCCCGAATTCGATTCCCGCGAAAATATATTCATTTTATCATATCGACATTCGTTATCATTCACGACATTCATTGAAGATTTTTTGCATAAACAGTAAAGTTCATTAACACTAATTGGCGATCATTTATATGAAACGACATTCTTTAGCTGCAATATACGAACTTTATCGTCGTTCTAAGATACAATAGAGAGGTTATAAGCATTGGAAACGAGGACGAAACGAATCTCCATTGATGCGACTTTCTAATTTTACTGAAAGAAAGCAATTAAATCAGTAACGGAAGCAATATATAATCTATAAACCCTTGAAATGTACAGCTGGTATGTCAGTAATAGTCAATAGGGGCGAGTTCAAAAGGAAAGAAAACAAATTGTTCAGTTGCAACCTTGAAACTCGTGCTCATAGTGATGTCTCTGACAAGAATCTTGAGAGAAGTGGTCTTCATCTATTCATCAGGGGCCGGTTGTACGAAGGGTGAATAGCGCTATCTAGCGGAATACTTTATCTAACCTTCGTACAACCGGGCCCTGGATGGGATGTGACGATTTAGTGCATCCAGCTTTTGCACATCGGCAGAATTTTATTGTCTTTATAAAAGATACGTACATGTAATCAAGAAATATTGCAGTTTTTCAAGGTTCACTGTCTATATATATTGCTATTTTATTGTTAATGATCATTTTCATCAGTTTAGTAAAATTAGACAGCTGCTTGAATGGAAACTCGTCCTCATCTTCAATGCTTAACCTCTCTAATAAGGATGTCAAAAAGCATTGAATGCTTTTCAATTATTTGATAAGCGGTATATATAGCACTATTTTGTTCCCTGCTGGTAGAGTCTTCTTTTCTTCTGTCTGAGAGAACAAAAGTACTGTTGGAAGCAAGTGAAAGCAAACAGTTGGGAAGCAAGGGTGGCCGTGCGGTGAGAGGGCCGGTCCAGTGTCACCTCTGTCGGTGGTCCCGACTTCGATTCCCGGACGGGGCATCACTTGTGGCTTGAGTTTCTTGTTCGTTCTCTCCGGCTTGCTTCGAGGGTTTTTTTTCTCCGGGTACTCCGGTTTTTCCTCCCTCAGTAAAAACGAACTAGTTTCGATCTAAGCTGTGCTCCGTGATCTGACATGAGTCGTATGGAGGCCCCTACATGTGTGTGTATGTGCATTTGTATGTAAATGTGTAAATATGTAACTGTCTCATAATGAAAGCGCCCATGTATACCTTCGACTTGATCACGATGAACTGCGCCCTTCATAATTCAGCACTTGACTGCAAGGAAGGGTGATGAGCTACCCCAAATTTATTTAATATTTAATTATTATTATTATTATTATTATTATTATTATTATTATTTTAGAACCTCTCTTTAAGGAGATATCTCCATACTATGGACACCTATCCATGAGCCGACGACATGAATCTCACGATACATCTTCCTGTAAAGTGAAACCTCTTCTACACGGATGCCTCTGTATAACGGACACTTTTTCGGCCCTTTGGTGTCAACTTTTAAGAGGTTCCACTGTTCACCCCAATCAAAGAAGAAAAGGAGACTCGACCAGCACGAGAATTTTCTAGCTGTTGACACAGTTTTATGCGTTAAGTGTTTGAGTTCTATTCAAAATTCTATCGAATACGTCAATTTTCTGAACGCTGTGCAAATTTGTGAAATGTAACTCATTGTTACCCTGGGTAACGGAGTTCGTTATTTTTCTCTTTGATTTGACAAATACAGACAAGTACTAGTGAGTTATAGTAACTAGGTTGGGTTAGGGCCCGTTCACATGAAGGCGAGTTGTCCCTGGTAGCAGAGATGACTCTTTTGTTCTCTTTTCCCAGCGTAGGGGGCACCAAACAAAAGCGTTATCCCTGCTACTAGAGACAACTCGCCTTCATGTGGACGGGCCTTTAGTGAGCTTGTGGGGTCTGATATCGTTCATGGTTCTTACCGTTTTTGGTCGGCTTTATCAAAAGAATGAAGATCCAAGACATCATCTAGATCAACTCTGAGAAATACAATATAAAAACATGAAAATCCGCTGTCAGGTTAAAATGTCATTGCACAAATAAAGGGAAGCTTATTGGACTTTGGGTCCTTAACCTTCCTCGCAAAAAAAGTGTGATCGTTGTTGTGACTTGCATTGTCCATATCTGTGGAACGCATGAGAGGGAAAAGAAGACGCTAGTACTGGTTAAAAGCTTAACAACGTATTGCGCCTTCATATGGGTGGCATGGGTGGCGTACGCTGTTAATGCGTCGTCTTTCACCACTGTGGTCTAGCGGTCTAGGGTTCGCTGGTTCGAGCCCCGCTGTGACCAGATGTGAATTGAGTTTGTTTGATGTGTTGTTCTCTCCCTTGCCGCGAGGGTTTTTCTCCGGGTTCTCCGGTTTTCCTCCCTCCATAAAAATCAACATGTGAGTTGAGTGTTGTGTGCTAAAATAAGAAATGTAGTGGTAGTGAGTGTGAGGGGCAGCAGGTCCACATCAGCGAAAGCTGCCAGATATCCAACCTGCTTAAACAAATAAAGTATTTATTTATTTATCTATTGGTGCATGGTCAAATACACGTGGCACGCGATGGCACGCCTGGAAAACATTTCGGTGAAGCATTAATCTAAGCTATGGGTATAGAAATGAATCACCGTATCAATAAAAACGACATGAGAAAGACAATAGTACGGTGATATTATCGAACGAGAGCGCAAGTCGATACATGTTTTTTGCTTCTCTAGTTTTGATCCTATATCTCTAGCTTGCCTCAACCTCCTACTCCTGGACTTCCTTAAATTCGTTTGTCATTGTGGTCTTCGGGAGTTCTGAAATGCTGTCTTTTTTGGCGACGTTTCGGCGCACTTAGTGCGTCTTCTTCTTCTTCTCCCGAAGACCACAATAACAAACGATGTATTGCGAAATGCAAAGAAGTTTCATGCAAAGTATTCCTTAAATTCGTTCACAATTCCATTGCGTTCTCGTTTAAGGGCCTGATTATATAAACCGGACTAACTTCTTTTGTTTTGTGGCCCCAAGGGAAAAGAAAACAAAAGAAGTCAGCCCGCTTAACCGGGCCAGCCCCAGACCCCCAAAATCCCCTGCGCATAATTTTGCTTTTGTTGTCACTTTTTAGCCCCAGTTCCTAAAATGTTTTCTTCTACAAGTAATGTTAAATTTCGATTTCTTAATTTTCCTTTCACTGTCTGATTTTCATCAAAAGTTCTGGAAAAGTACTTATGTCCCGTTGTGTAGGGAGTTCAAAAGAAAGAATCATAGTAAGCAAGAACTAGCATCGACTACCGTTCTTGTTTGATTCATGCCAGCTACGATGATGAATGGTAATAATGAACAGAATAAAGAAATAGAACGACTAGCGAGCAACATAAAAGTAAAAAACGATGAGAAAGATGATAGTGAATCAAACTCTAAACTACATGCTATGGGCTGCTATTCAGTACAATGGCCGTTTCCCAAGATACAGTTGTGTGAGTCCTGTACTAGCCAAAGCCTAGGTTTCAGTGCATATTATCATGTACTGACAAAGACGAGTTCACAATAAAGCAGCTCTAGTTGCTAATTAAACAATATATAACTTAGGGGGTGTTTACATGGCACTAGGATCATATTAGCACTAGGATCATCCTAGCAGGCGAATCATTCTACCTGCTATACATTTACTGCATTCTGTTTACATGGTAATAATATACATGCAAAAATTTCTCGATGCTGATTGGCTAAGAGCAGTGCTGTTTCGAGGAAATTTAGTGCAGAAAAAAGGAAATTTAGTGCCAAAAAAAGGAAATTTAGTGCAAATTTCTTTCAGCAGAAAACATTCAAAATGCACTAAAACTTCAAATTCTTCTTTTTATTCATCAAAGAAACAATTTATAAAACATTTTTAGCGGGATTTGTATCCAAAATTGTCGAAAATATGCAAGAAAAATGTCAAAAAGTGCCCAAGTTTCGGGTGAAAAGTTTTGAATTTTTTCCTTGAGCGCGCGCTTGGTGACGACATCGTCAGGTCACTTTCGAACACTGAGCGCGCGCTAACCTGATTTTTCAACTGAAAAGCTACAGAAAACTTGAAAGTTTTGCTTGAATTTTTGCATGTATATTATTAAAAGGAAATAATATGGTTTACTCGTGCAATTTAGAATAAATTTGACTCGTGAGTTTTCAAAGAGCACAAATTGCACTCGCCCTACGGGCTCGTGCAATTTTGAACTCTTTGAAAACTCACTCTTGCAAATTTATTCTAAATTGCACTCGTAACCATATTATTTCCTATACAAATTTGTGTCTTCACTTATCCTACTAAACAGAATGCAGTAAATGTATAGCAGGTAGGATGATTCGCCTGCTAGGATGATCCTAGTGTCATGTAAACACTCCCCTATTACATAATAAAGTTTTTAAACAACTAGTGTAACGAGAACAAAGCTTTGGCTATATAGTACACGAGTCGCTCAACTGTATCTTAGGAAACGGCCTTTATACACTGAAAAAAAGGAACAAAAGTGCACTTTTTATACGGTGTTGCAAATACCCATTGCAACTCGTGGATGTCAATTTTCAAACATCGCAGGGGGTCTCAAATCTTAATGCCCCTATTTTTCTAATAACTTATTTTGAATGATGTACAAGTCTTTTATAGGCATTCCGTAGAAATCTTGAAGTCCGTTATTAGTTTTATTGGTCATAGAATTCGTTTCTCGTAGGATATGGGGAATTATTAAGGCCTCGGTTTGTGTTATCTGCCTCAGCCTTCGGCTTCGGCAGATAACACAAACCTCGGCCTTAATAATTCCCCATATCCTACTCGACCTCATCCAATAATTGCTTAATATCCCTCAGGGTCATGGTATTACTTATAAGTACAAAGATTGTTGCTGCACAAGTGTGCTATTTTACATCATTCCAAAATTAATCGCACTTGATACCGTGTTTGTTTTATAATAATGTGATAAAGAGGGGGCCACGTAGGCTGTTGAAAATCCTCACATAAGTAATTCAGCGTCCTTTAGTAAAAAAACAAATTCTAGCAAGCAAGAAACTATAGAGTGGTTTTCATAAACCTGTGAAACAAAAGTTAATTATTAGCTAGTAATAGCCAGATTCAAACAATAGAAAACAAAGGAATTAGAGACTAATAGTACTAAATACACTAAAATGTATTTCATGGGTTTATGAAAATCACTATAACACTAAGGGCCCGTTCACATTGAAGGCGGGTTGTCCCTGGTAGCAGGGATAACTTTTGTTCTCTTTTCCCTGGGGGATACAAAACAAAAGAATTATCCCTGCTACCAGGGACAACTCGTCTAACAGCACCTTGAGAGAGCGAAACTCGTGGATTAATGTCTGCGCGATGTGCTTGGCGCTTTGAGTTATTTTTAGTAACAGAAAGTTGACGCCATATCGTGTGTGCAAGGCGCTCGAACAATGGAATTTGATTTTTAAGTACGCGCGGATACTTAAGCGCCAAGCACATCGTGCAGACATCAATACCAGTTAAGCCAAAGCTACACTTACAATTTTTTGCTTGCAAAGGCGACACGATATTTTAACATCACCAGCGTTACAATTTCATACACCATATTGGTTTATGAAAACCAGCCTTTCATGTCACTTTAATGCGAGCATTTGCTGCCAGCACTTGTCGCTCATGTAGCTACCACGTCGCCGATTTCAAAAAATCGCGTCGCCTGTGCAAGCTAAAGATCGCTCGTGTAGCTACGGCTTTAGTATTGTGGTCTCTTGATTCTAGTTCTAAACAGGGGCACGAACTTTTGAGACACTCCATGAGTGAAATATAATACATAAAACCAAAGCCAAAACAAAATCAGTTTATACTCTAATCATAGAAAGAGGATGGAAAGAGGGAGGAATAAATTAATAATGTAACAACAAATTGTCTACCAACCAAACTACAACAATTGAAGCATATGGAATAGTCAGCATCAATTTTATGAACGGAAGATTAAACAAACCGCGTCCCAAAGGTAAACTTAAAAGTATCGTGTTCAGTCAGAGTGAAATTCTAGAGCTGCTAAAGAACAGGATTTTTCAAAAGTTCTTTGTGATAGAAAGTTCTGTCTAGGCAACAAAGTGTTCAATATTGGTACCAAAGAGTTTTCAAATCTACTTGCGATTGTATGAATGGCATGCTCGTCAGTAAAATTGCACGTTTTGAAAAGAAACTCTTAAAGAGAGAATTTCTACCACTTTTAGAAATAATTTGTGTTATGACATATTCTTAACTGTCATTATACTGCACTGACAAGCAGAGAACGGAGGAAAAAATTAGAAAAACTGAGAAGAAAAGAAAAGATGAGGAGCGAAGAAGAGATTTCAGACGCAATAAGGAAGGGATAAATACCGAGAAGCGAGGCTTTTAGCCATATATTCACTCAGAGCCCTCCTACCAAGATGCAAGACTACAAAGTACCCGCTGAGGAAAGACACTTCTTTAAAACCCAAAGTTAACACAGAACGTTTCATGAACTCGTTTATCAATAGAATAATCTTCAAATATAATTTAGCAATTTAGCAATGTAATTGTTGTGTGTAAGCTGGCGCACCTGGATACGTATTATATCCAGTGAATAAAGATTATTGTTATTGTTATTGTTATCATGGTACTGACACGGTTATGGCACGGCGTGGTCCGTTTCACACTCATACAAAATCTGCTCTATAGATACCACATCACTAATAGGACCACAAGGAGTGGTCCATTTTCACACTTGTACAAATACTACTCCATATAATAAAGGGTTATTAACTGAGCGCGAGGTCTGTATGGGAAAATATCAGACCGAGGTCTTGACAGTACGGACCGAGCGCAGCGAGGTCTGTACAAAAAGACCGAGGTCTGATATTTTCCATACAGACCGAGCAAACGTTATGACATATTCTTAACTGTCATTATACTGCACTGACAAGCAGAGAACGGAGGAAAAAATTAGAAAAACTGAGAAGAAAAGAAAAGATGAGGAGCGAAGAAGAGATTTCAGACGCAATAAGGAAGGGATAAATACCGAGAAGCGAGGCTTTTAGCCATATACATCCCGAGGGCCGTAGGCCCGAGGGATGTATATGGATAAAAGCCGAGCTTCGAGGTATTTATCTGCCTTATTATATGATTGAGGAGGTTTTCACACAAAAACGATTCAAAAAGACAATCACTAATTAGATCATTGTTACCGAATTCCCAGAAGGAAACCTTAAATAATTGTTTTTCAATTCTATTCAGAGAAACACTAACGAACTTCATGATAACACACAAAATATTTTTTTGTTGAGAAGATTCCATCAGTTAGCTCAGTAGTATAGTGGTTAAAAGCGGGTATAGGAGTGCAGAAAGTCTCGGGTTCGAATCTCTGTCATTTATCAAAGACTTTTTTTCCACCAAAAATCGCTACTTAGTATATTTCTAAGAAAATTTCTAAGTCTTGATGTCCACACATAAATCATCTAAGGAAGTATGGAAACGAAATTATAAATTCAAACTTGTGATGTATCTAGATAAACCCCGGGAATTATAAATTCAAGTGATTTATACAGATACATCCCGGAGAAGCTCTATATAAAACCCTTGAATATATAATCATCGTGAATTTAGTGATATAAAGTCCTATGAATAACAAAGAAAACAGACTCAATCATATAATAAGATACGTTCAAGTAGCTTAATATTTTACTTGGGGCAATATAGCCGTAACAATATTATCAAAACAAAAACCAAGGTGTTGATGAGGGTTCACTGTGACTATAAAGAAACAAAAGACTTTTATGGATACCTGGATCTTGTGGTTTCAATGTACCTGGCTACCGCATTGATTGCCCTGTAAAAAAAAGTCAAGGTTAAGATGGTAAACGCACGAGTTCCGAGTTTTCTGGAGAGCAA
Source organism: Telmatactis stephensoni (assembly GCA_029948255.1). Lineage (NCBI taxonomy): Eukaryota > Metazoa > Cnidaria > Anthozoa > Actiniaria > Isophelliidae > Telmatactis > Telmatactis stephensoni. The sequence continues at coordinate 46,711 of JALIZF010001102.1, read as the reverse complement.
CAAATAGGAATGTTAAAGCACTGATGCTCGTAGTTTTAATAATAATAATAATAATAATAATAATAATAATAATAATAATAAACTTTATTTAAAGATGGAGCCAATTTAGCCTGGCTAATCTTCCATTGGGCCATCTATACAATAAATTACAATAAAATTACAATAAGCTTAAATTAAATTACTAGGAACTCTCAAAAACTATCGCGATATATACATTTGTTGGTAGGCAAAATATTTCTAAAATTATGTAAAAATTAGCATCCTTCTTTCCTTTCTTTCCCCCTTCTCGTTCCTTCCTTCCTCCGTCTCTTCCTTCCACCTTTCCTTCCTTTCCTCCTCCCTTCCCCTCCGTTCTTTTCATTCTATCCATGCATCCATCCTTCCGTCCTCCCTTCCTTCCCTCCTTCCTTCCTTCCCTCCTTCCTTCCTTCCCTCCTTCCTTCCTTCCCTCCTTCCTTCCTTCCCTCTTTCCTTCCTTCCCTCCTTCCTTCCTTCCCTCCTTCCTTCCTTCCCTCCTTCCTTCCTTCCTTCTTCCCTTCCTTCCTCCCTTTCCTCTGCCCTTACTTCTTTCCTCCTTCCTTCCTTCCTCCCTCTTCTCCTTCTTTCCATCCACCCGTTTCTTCCGCCTACAATATAACTTTCTCAAAAATCAAACACCTTCTAAAAAATGAAACTTATTGAAGTGGCCATTCCTTCACCACATACGCATATACAGTATTCAAACTGACCACTTGTTGTAGCCAGTTGAACAATTGATATGCGTAAAGAATCAGGATTTTTTGTATTCATTTTTCCAACATGTCAGTCAAAGAAACAAGGAGTAAAAGAAATTTATGGAAAGTCAACTACATTTTAGTTGCAATGATCAAATGTGTAATAATAATAACAACTTTATTGGTCAAGGAGCACCATTACCAAACTGATCATTTTCAGGTGAACTTCAAATGTGAATGGAATATGGAATATGTGCTGGTTGGGTAGTAAGCAATCAGTGCAACACTATTTACCTTAGTTTTAGTTTCAGGGTATCAAGGTCTTCTTTGTCTACAAGGTCCAGCTTATTAATTATTATTACATCAGCAAGAGCAGCCTGTCTGGAGATATATGTATGTTTGAAAGAAAGCATTAGTAAAGACATTACTAATAATTAAATAGAAAATATAAAACACTGGTTCAAATAAGAGCTAGTTATGCATTTCATGCTACTAAAAGGAGAAGACAGAAGGGATGACAGAAAAAAGGAGAGGAGACCAAGCAGGATAGGTAAAGGTGAAGGGGGAAGAGGACAGGAGAGGACAAAGGAGAGGAGTGGGAGAGGAAAGAATAGGACAAAGGAGGGCAAGGCAGAGGAAAGGATAGAAGAGGAGAGAAGAGGAGTGGAGTGGAGGAAGGGGAAAAGGAGATGGGAGGAGAGGACAAAGGAGGGGGGAAGGAGAGTAGAGGAGAAAGGAGGACAGGGCAGAGGCAAGGAGAGGAGGGGAGAGGAGTGGAGGGAGGTGAGAGGAGAGGAGAGGAAAGGACAAAGGAGAGGATGAGACAAGACCTGAAGGAGAGAAGAGAAGAGGAGAAGGGAGGGAAAAGGAGAGGAGAGAAGCAGCAAAACAAGGAGAGGTATAGAGTAGCCTCCTCTGCAAGCAACTCCTTGGGCTTCCTTTGGCAACAGTTATATAGACCATGAGGGGACTGAGGCTAATTTCTCTCCTCATTCCCTCTGTTCCACCTTCACTAAACAGGAAGCCCAAGACCACAGAAAAAATAACTTTAAAGTGATGCCTGCAGAGGAGGCTAGGTAGTTTAATCAATAAATTATTATTATATTCACCTTACTGCCTCATTTATTTCACTATTTTCTTTAACTTCATTTAAATGCTATAAATGACAAGAAGAAAGAATGAAAAGAAGAATTTAAAAGAATGGGAAGAGAAAAGGAAGAAAGGAAATAATGGCAACACGGAGAAAGGATGAGAAAGTGATATAGGCAATATATTTTACCTGTAAACAATATTTGGCATCTACAACTGTGACAATTCCTAGGCAAGTCAAAAATTACTTTATAGTTAGTTTTTACACAAAAATCGTTACCAAAAACCACTCTACTCTATGAGCTGTTTTCATATGACTGTAAAAATTGCATGTTCAAAGCACAGCACAGATGCAGAAGGAATTTTGAATGTTTAGTGTGTAGACAACACACCCTTTCAAGTTGGTCAAACATTGGAAGATAGTAAACTGCATAGATAGTTAACAATTCTTACCATCAAGACACAGATCACTGCCAAGCTCATCATCAAGCCAAAACATTGATGCAATAGGGCCAGGGTCAGCAAGGCCTGTGGTTTCTAACAGAATATAATCAAACTTCCCTCTTTTAAGCATGAGATTTTCAATAGCTTTGATGCCATTATCTCTGAAAAAATATATACAAAAATTTATCAGGATTTACTATAATTTTTAAAATATTTATTACAGTTTCACTAGTCACCCTTGGAGATTGGGTGAGTCATGCTGCAGGCTATTTCAAACTTAGGGTGTGTTTACATGGGTTGTTTCATCCCCAACTGAGTTAGTCACTAGACAAGTTTCAGCTTGCAACAAAAAGATCTTCATCAGATGTCAAATGTTCCAGGTAAAAAATACATGTACACGTGCAAACATATAAAAATTATATGAATTCTTGCCCAGTCTCCATGTAAAGATCTCAACCTAAAGTCATATATGCAAACTTGTCATGTGACAATTCACTCCAAGATGAAATTACCCATGTATACATATTCCTCAGGCTGCCTAATTTCTGGAAACGCTAGTAATAAAAACATTGTTCAAATAAAATTTTACAACATTTGACTAAAATCTTGCAATCTGATTGGCCGAGAGCCATTGTTAATAAGAGTACTGACAATAGCTAACGCCAACATGTCACGCTCGTCCTTACAGAAAAAAGTTTGGGACAGTTTTTCAAACAGATTTGGACGGAAAAGATCTAAGATAATGTTGTAAAAAACAAATTGAAGATAGTTTTCCATTGTCAGTACTCTTATTAATCATGGATGACGTCAAAAAATGTCCAAAACTTAGCAGTGAAACTTTAGTTTTGAACATTTTTTGACGTCATCCATGATTAATAAGAGTACTGACAATGGAAAACTATCTTCAATTTGTTAATTGATTTAGAAACAAATATCAATTTCTGTGATATTATCATTTTGGCACGTACTTGACAGAGCAACAAAGACAACCATTTCTGAGTTCCAGCCACTCTTCATATAATTCTCCAGCCTGGCCTATGGACATTGATTTCTCTATTGCACTTCCTGAAATCAAAAGTACACACATTTTATCAGCCAACTGGTCACAGGAAGCCCAACAACCTAAATACATTTAGGGATTGTTTACTGTTGAGCTAATATAAATACCAGGAACTGTAGGGGATTGTACATGTATGGATGGGATTGGCGGCAAGGATAGAAAATGCTGGGCATTATGGAGAGGTGGCCATTGTACAGACTGAGGTTTCTATAGAAAGTAAATGTATTGGTGTCAGACTCATACCCAGTCGTCACTTATTTTTTTATTCTGCAAAGGAATCTGGGAAGGAAATTGGGGTGCGCAAAGGCACTCGGGAAGGAGGGGAAAAAAGTAACAATGTTTTGCTTTTTTCTTCCGTCCTTCCCTTGATGCAATGCAAGCTCGCTAAATCTTTCCCATCAACCACTTCGCGAATAAGAATAAGCGACTGGGTACGAGTCTGTATTGGTGGCAGAAATGGAAAATACTGGCCATTGTGGAGAGGTGGTGGTAATGTACAGAGGTATCAATAATATAGAGTAAATGTATGGATAGGATTGATGTCAGGGATGGAAAATGGTAGCCATTATAAAGAGGTGTCCATTATATTATTATCACTTTTATTGGTTTAAATTTCAGTGTACATACATGTCAAAGAGTCTTACCCTCCCCAAATTCGTTAAGAATAACTGCAATCTTCTTATTGTGCTGTTCAGTCAGAATGTAGTTTAATAAAGTTGTCTTTCCAGCACCTAACAAAAAGAAAAACATAATCTGATAGACAAGGCTAATTAACCCATGCACTGATAAATTGTTTAGAATGGCTGTTGACATTACATCAAAGTGCTGAAAAGGATTAATAACATAACCCAAGCTACATGTAAACCTGGCATTATGATGTTGTTACAGTAATCACTCAATGACCAAATGTGACATATTTTTCTAATCTCTAGATATGTTATGAGCAAGAGTTGGGCTTCAGTTATTCAAAAGTGAGTTAGTGAGTTAAACGTCCCTCCAATGCAAATTGGTGTGTGTGTATAGTACCTTTTGCAGAGACTGGGCCTAGGTTTAACATCCTGGCTATATAGTTATACATGTATCTGAGAAGATGCGAATGTAAACCTTTGCTGAATAATTATCATTACAAAGGCAACACCTTCTCCTCAATTATTTTAAGACCCTGAGTATTACTGGTCCTGCAGCCATGGAATTGGACCATACAACTGGACAATTAAAGGCACTGTTACACGGTGCAATTTTTCTTGCAACTTGCAATGCAACGGCGTAGAAGTGATTGCATGTGTAACACCCTTCTCTGCAACTTGCAATGCAACGTTGCAAGTTGCAGAAAAAGTTAAACGAGTTTTTACTTTTCACAACGTTGCGAAGCACATTGCAGGGTGTAACATCTATCCAGCAACCTGCAATGCAATCCCTGTCGCAAACGACCAATCAGAACGTAGTGACCACAGATATATCTGGTTTTTCAAAGGTCAAGAAAGAGTTGCGTTGCGAGTTGCAAAGAGAATTGGGAGCGTCTGACATCTTGCCAGCAACTTGCAATGTTCTGCTTTTGTCAGCATTGCATTGCAAGTTGCAAGAAAAATTGCATCGTGTAACAGCGCCTTAAGGAGTTTATGAATGACTCTTGCCCGGATGTCTTGCCATGTCAGTGTTTTGATTAGATAAGATAAGACAAGACTTGAACACTGTCCAATCAAAATGCTGATCAAGACAGTGCATAGCACAACATACCATCCCCCATCCCACCCCCCACCCCCCACCCCCCACCCACCCACACACACAACCCTGCTTTTGGATGACATCGAGGATTTATTAAGCTTATTTGTTCAGCTCAAGTTTTCTAATAAAACTAGTAAAGCGTATGATATTTCTGTTAGAACTTGATCTGGCGCTTACCCAAATATCCTGTAATGATTGTTACGGGAATACGAACACTTGTGGCTTGTACAAGTTCTGGACATTCTTCCTCTTCATCGGAGTTATCCTGGCTCATAATATCAATAAATTTGAACGAGAAAATTTTCACAGGAAAATAGAAATTTCGCGCCTCCGAGCCCTCGGGAATTCATGTACAGCGGTCTTAGCACAGGAATCCCAATACTAAAATGCCTCACTTTGCTTCTTTGAATAAATATTTAATTGTCAAATAAAAATAGTTAAAATATGGTTACAAAATATTGAAAAATATTACAAAAAGCATATCTTCTCTGTACATATCATTTCTTTTAAAATTTTGAAAGCATTGAAAATAAAATGGGTTTCCTGTGTCAAGAGAACTATTTCGCAACCGGAAGTAAAATAATCTTATTTTCGTGTTGACGTGTCGCTGACCAAGATTTCACATCGAATAACAAACATGGCGCTAAGAATTCCCTCAGAAGCGCTTCGAGTGTTCTTTCTTTGTATCATATGGTACTCCATAAGTTCTACGAACAGTGTAGTTGGTAAAAAACTACTCAACGAGTTCCCTCATCCAACTACGGTAGCGTTCGTACAAGTTGTTTGTACTGCACTATTCCTCGGTCCAACGCTGGTTGTTTGGAAGGTTCCCAAAGCAGTGTCGATCCCTAAATCGGCCTTTATAAAGCTGATCATTCCACTTGGGTTTGGTAAAGCACTGGCTGCTGTTTCAGCATATTTTAGTATATGGAGAGTACCTGTATCGTATGCTCATACCGGTAAGATACTAGTAATTGAGTTTAATCGATCTACAATGAATGAAATCATTGATCATAGCTACACATGCTCTATGTAGCTTATCTTTTCAATTTTTTTTTGTTTTTTAGAATTTTTCTCGGTGGTTTTAAGACTTTATATTCCTAGTTTAGATATATACGTTGCTTTTGAAATCAAATTGGTCGAATTTCGAAACGTGTCGCTTAGTGTTTGTATAACGTTGATTTGCCGGGATTGCACATTGCGCCCTTAACTACCTTATCTGATTTTGAAACTTTTCACAATCTTTTTATGAACATTTCCGTCAATCATCAAAAAACTTCCATGAGTAATTCAAATAAAAACGTTGTTAAAACGATCAGTAGTTGTACAGTTTTAACACGTTAAAAATTCATTTCATATGGCACAATGTTTTTAATTTGGTTATCTGAATCATCAGGCCAGGTTTTACCCTAAATGTGTTTACACTAAGTGTCTTGAATGCATACAATAACTTAGCTAGTGTTGCTTAGAAACTGCATCTCTGAATTTAATCCATCCATCCATCCATTCATTTAATTATTTTGGTCATCAATGTTATTTTTACTATTACATGTGTGCAGACATTTGCCACCTTCCCTCCTGTTTTCCCCACAGGGGTAGGGTTGGGGAACATCTTTGCTCATGTAAGCTATGTGCACAACCTCTTGAATGCACACACAAAGGAAACTATGTGAGTGTTGTCGTTTGAAATTATTTTTATTTTGAAAATGTTCAAACCAGTTTGGTTTAAAATTATTTTCTATTGTTCAAGATTATAATATAATGAGGATGAGGATGAGGTCCGGTACCTCGAAACATGTCTGTGAACATTAAAAATGTCATAAAATTCATCCAAATCATTATTTTATTTCTAACACGTAGACCATTTGGATCTGTACTCCACGACATTGCAGAAATATAATGAATATAACACAATAGCAGCAAAAAATCAAACCAATCTGAAAAATTTCAAACCAAAATTAATTTCAAACCACAGCAGTTTGTTTTAAGTGTGTCAAGACCTAATTAATGTAATGCTTACCATATTCTTATCATACTTGTCAAAATCGATTGCTTTGCTAACTGAATTTGTTTTTCTTCCAACATGTTAATTATTGATATCCTTACGGACTTATGAAGTCAAGGTAAGAAACTTTTTCATTGCTTTGGGTTTTCAGAGCACAATTTGTTCTAGATTTCAGACCATTATTTTGTCCTAGGACTTTCAAAACAGAAAAAAAAGGATTTTGATTTTTTTTCCTTTGATTCCATTTCCAGGCCACAATGCCAATTTTTACAGTAATTTTATCAAGATTAATCTTAGGCGTGAAACACACAAAAATGGTAAGTCAATTCCAGCCCTCTCCCCATCCAAAACCCATTACCCAGCCTACTACCCTACCTACCCTACCCCCACTCCAAAATCAGTTGAAAAAATATATATAGTTAACAAGAAAGAAATCACTATATACTAATTTACTGATCAATTCCATTTTAATCCATAAATCTAGGTATATTGCTCTCTAATCCCCATAGTATTTGGTGTCATGATTGCCACAGTAACAGAACTGTCATTTGATATGATTGGTTTACTCTCTGCTCTACTAGCAACAGTCACGTTTTCAGTGCAAAATATTTTTACCAAAAAGGTAAGAAAGAAATTTAAAGAGATTATATTGGTAGTAACTCTAATTGGAGCAAGAGAGGGGTGGCTATAGTGTACAAGGGCAGATCCAAGAATTGTGAACAAGGATGGTTACAAGGGCACATCTCCCAACATTGCAATATTACATTAAGGTTTAAAGTTATTATTAATTTTGTTGCAAAAATGGGCAGTGCATGTCTAGCCACCCACCCCACCCAGGTCCCACACCCCTGGACTTATGTCTGGACTGGTGCCTGGCCTTCTAATTGAGGGAATCATGGTTTTACTCACATTGTCTTGGAATTCTCACATCCTTTTTTCAACATCAAAATTCTGAGTAATCTGTAGCTTGGTGTAGCCTAAAATACCAGCATAGAACTGAGGACCTATAGGTAGATGTTGTGCCATCAACCCACAAGAAGATCTCTATCAGACGAAGGAGCACAGCTGTGTCATCCCTTATATCTTTACTTTTATCCTATATTTTATTGTGGAGTGTAACTATCTGTATTATTTTGGTTTGTTCTCTACAGGCCTTCAAAGAGTTACATATAAACCATCTAAGACTTCTCTACCTCTTGGCACGTATTGCAACTGTCCTTCTTCTTCCCTTTTGGGCATTGTATGACTTAAGAAAGATATTAACATACTCTGATTTGGTAAGCTTTTTCAATATATAATTTTAAGGTGGCTCCACATAGTTTTAAGCATATGCACACACAAGACCAAGAACATGTGAATTAAATACTGGAACTTGAAGATCTGTATTGGCTATATAATATGCTAATCCCTATTGGTATAAAAGACCTTAAAACTATATCAAACATCAATCTGGATTTTTTTTTCAGAGTGATGAGAGTGTTCTTTGGCTTATTATCATGCTCACGATAACTGGATTTCTCAACTTTATGCAAAACATGGTGGCATTTACAGTTCTCTCCCTTGTCACTCCTCTAAGTTACTCAGTTGCTGCAGCAACAAAAAGAATTCTTGTCATCTCATTTTCATTATTTATGTTACGGAACCCTGTGACATGGGTTAATGTCTTGGGGATGCTCATTGCTATATTTGGTGTCTTTTTATATAACAAGGTAAGAGAAAAATGTGCTTGATAAATGAGAGTTATAAATGGGAATAGAAAAGAATAAAGGGAAGGAAAAGAAAATATATAAAAATGGATGGTTTTAGCGCAATTCAGTGGAATCATAGGCTCTCAGAAAGGTAATTCAGGGGAAATGACAAAAGATGAAGAATTGAATCACCTACTGGAAAATTGTAATTTGTAACAAGTGTGCTAGTCCTGATGAAGGCTTTTCCATCCTTCTCCCTCCTCCTGCAGACAAAAAAGTAAGAGAGGAAAAGGGATGCAAGGAAGGAAGGAGTGTTGAGAAGAGCTAGGAAAATTGGGAGCTGGATGATGCCAAAATATGACCACAGGATAATGTGATAGAAATGCCAATGAAAAGAAATAAATTTATAGAAGATGTAATTCAAATGATTTATTTTCTTAACAGGCAAAATTGGATGCTCATCAGAAAAAGTATGCTTTACCTACACATAACAAAGACTTGAATCATGTTAATGGCTTTGTAGCCAATCATGTTGAAGAAAAACACACGACTAGACATCATTATAATATATGAAGAACCCTTTACCCTTACAATAGAGATAACTTATATATTTATAATGAATTTAAATGTTATATACAAAAATAGATAGATTGCAGGACTATCTGACAAACTGAGTACATAAGTCCATGAATGGATCAAATTGTCACTCCGAGAAAGATATTTAAGTAATGTGTGTGGAGTTTCTTTGAGTGTGAAATGAGTCAGAAAAATATCCAAGCTGTATGCAGGGTTTGAACACATGACCACAGTAGTTCAATGCTAGAGCATCTGACAGGTACTCGGGTCACAGGTTCAAACTCTGACTACCACTTGATTTTTTCAAAGTCATTTCACACGTGAAGAAACTCAGCACACAGCACTCACATAATTGCCATTTTTTGTCTTTCTACTTTATATTGTCCCATCATCCAGGATTCTACAAAGAATTAACTGTTGACCACCTTATTCACCTATGCCACTCTGCCATCTCTTCTTTTCATCTTGCACACCCCTTTTTGTCCCTTTATTCTTCTGTTCTTTCACTATTTTCTATCTTCTTTTCCGTGAGTACTCTCTTCTCTCTCACACACACTCTTTTTGCGGCCATAATGACAATACCCATGATATTGGCAGGAAATTTCCAATAGTCCAGTTCCGAGATATGCTTCACCTGCCACATATAAAGGATTTAGAACGAGGCTACATGCTAAAACTTTTGCCTTGTTATGAACGACTGAGCTTTACGTACTTAGCCTCGTCTAAATACTTTTTGTATGTGGCAAGTGAAGAGTATCTCAGAAGTCGGTTATTGTCCCAGTTTTAGAATTTTATTTTTTAGATAGTATTTTAACGTTGTATTTAGAGCTACTCTCAATTTCTTGTAGAGATCACAAGAATAATAGTTTTTAACGATTTATCGTTCCCCTAAGCCTCAAACACATAAGGATAGTATAGTGTTTTTTTAAAAACAGAAGCTCCCCCCCGTCAAAAAAATAAATTAAATAAAAAGGGAGTTTTGAAATAAGGGTGTTATTGAACACTGACACAGCACATTGAGTACATTTGAGTCATTTGACACGCTTACAACCTTGCTCGCATTGCACAAAGCAAAATCATACCAGGCGTTGTCACAATTCACGGGTTAGCTTTCACACTGACGTTTTGTAAACAAAACTTCAGATAACCGAGAGTGCGTTCAAATGGGGATTTTGTCCCTCCGTCACGAAAGGGGCCCGGGACGGAAAGACCTTCAAGTCTTGCGGGGGAGAAAAGACTCGTGTAAACGTAAATGAATTCTTGTCACGGTCTCCATGGAAACGTCTCAACCGAAAATCATGTAAAACTTGACCCGTGACGAACTCATTCCGCAGGACAAAATCGTGTATTAATGTACCACGCCCTAACTTAGAATTGATGCCAACGTTGGCCATGGTCGTATAATAAAGGTTCAATTTTATGACATCGTATCTTGTCGACTATTGTTAATTCAATAAAATTCAAAGTTCTTGAGAATTTTTGATACTTTTTTAAGTTACGAGTTGCTAGAAAAAGAACAATTTAGCAGCTTAACATAAGTACAAAGTTATTAGGCCCATATGCTGCAACATTTAGGACTTGGTGCGCCGGAGAAAGCTGGAGACTGAAAACCTGGAGACACGATACCACTTTTCCAGCAACAGTTTCTGCAACGTTGCGCGCAACAGTTACACAGGTTGTCCACCCATGCAACAATGTACGATTTTTTGCTTGCACAGGCAACGCGATTTCTTAACCCCACCTACGTTACAATTTCGTGCACCATATTTGTTTATGAAAACCAGTCTTTCATGTCACGTCGACTTTATTGCCAGCATTTGTCACTCCGGATCGTGTAGCTACCACGTTGGTGATTTAAAAAAGCCGCGGCTGTAGAATCGAGTTCAGCTTCTGCATAAAAAGTGCCGATTTACAGCAGCTGCTGTTCCGCGCAATTAACATTCCAGAAAACGTTTATCTTGTGTCCAGGCTTTAATCTTCTCTATTGAGGATATGTCACCTGGGCATCGTAGATAAAAAGATTGTGCCTCCACATGCACTTTCTTACGACTATGTACTAGGGTTGATAGAGCGCATACGCTAAAATCATGAATTTATGAAATAACGCAGTACTAAATATAGTAACATTGGCACTACCTACCACTATTTCGTTAATAGAGATGTTTCATTTAATCCGGCCGTGAAATAGAATTTAGGGTAATACACATTAGCAGACTCTAAATCCACTGCTTTCGTTTGTTTCTAATCGACCATTCCACTGCTTTCGTTTGTTTCTAATCGACCATTTATTTTATTTTTTTTTTTTTTTTTTGTCCCATGCGCCTAGAGCATATTTGTATAGGCGCAATATAAATGCATTATATTATTATTATTATTATTATTATATATACGCTTTATTCTTTTTATTATTATTATTATTTCCTACTTAATTTAACGTTTGCTCTCAATATTAGTAATCGAATTTTTGGAAGGAAATATTACTATTATTAGGGACGAGGGACGGGAAATATGTTTGAAAAATAAAAATAGAAAACACTAGCAAATTTTGTATTCTTTTGTTTAATGTAATGCATTTACTATATCAGGAGAATATATAACCAAGAGACTGACACATGCAATGTACGGTACGCCAATAGAGTGACTTAGCAAACACGACGTGACGTTAAAGAGGACGCCTCACGCGCGCGCTGACGAATTTTGTTTGAAATGACCGTTGACGTCGCCGACGTCAGGAAGAGGACGTGAAACAAGCGAAATGGCGTCCTGAACGTGGCGTCGGGACATTGTCACGGTAGTCACGTAACGACCGCCGCACACGTTGAGAAACTGTGTGAGGAGGAAACTGCCACGCGAGGTACTTTTCTCGCCGTGTGCTCTTTTACCTGCTCTATTTTTGGCCTCGCGTAGCCAACGATGTAACGTCTGCGACGCGTGGCAGTTTCCTTACGCAGTTTCTCAACGTGTGCGGCGGGCTTAAAGCATCTCACGTCTTGTTTTCACGTACCCCCGTCGCGTCGTCGGGTCGCCGTTTGCTAAATCACTTTTTAGAACTCGATCGAACGCTGTCGGCACGCGAAGGGAAATGTATGGTCAATATTTAAAAAAAGGTTTTAGTGCGCACAAGAGGTTGGTGGTCTAGAAATAGCCAGAATTCAGTGCAACACATCACGTGACGCGCGGGTCTCAATCTCCTGGATATTCTCTCCTGTCTATATTTGATTTTTAAATTACAATTAAATTCTATTGCTGATATACGTAACTATGACCACAGAGTTCCGACCTATACGTACCGTGTTGTAAGATGTACGCTGAACATTCAAGCCTTTGCATAGGGTGACAAAAGAAACTGCATTACAAGCGCGTGATTGCTCCAAAACTACTAGACCTGCGTGATGCGTGACGGGACCCGAGCGTGATGCGTGATTTGCAGCTTGTTCGCGCCAAAATTTGCTGCGTGCATGATGCGTGACTGCTACGTTTACTCGTTGCCATCCCTGTTTGTAGTTAATTTACTTTTAATTTGAATCACGTACTCGGAAAATGGCAGACGACAGAGAGCTAGGATCACGTTACCTGTGTTTTGTTTGTTTGTTTGTTTGTTTGTTTGTTTGTTTGTTTGTTTGTTTCCCGTCTAGCATCCATTTGCCGTTTCAACGCAAGCATAAATCATTTCACGTTTGCCGTAAACCGGCGCGTGAAAAGTCACTCACTCGTTTGAGTGATCCTCTCTGCCGTCTGTCGTTTCCCCTTTACGGGATTCTTAACCTCTCTAATATTACTATACTTAACAATGTCTTTTCCTAAATCACTTAGCTATATCTCCTTTTCCATTTATACTCTTAATTAATAAATTTCTGTTTGTTCATTCACGCCCTTGATGTCTTACCAACAATTTCCTGAGTACTAGTTGAAGAAGTATTCACGGGACTACGCGGGATTATACCCGCACCATGCGGGACCTGCTCTTGCTTGATGTGTTCATAAGGAACTTGACGACTGGCAGTAAAGCTTAGAAAACTCGGTAAAGGTCCATAAGGACTAGTGTGATTGCACCAGCTTGGGTTTTCTACCGGATGATTCATGTTGTACTCTCTGTTGCCATAGATACAAGACCGTGCAAAATAACCGTTGACACTAATGGGTGTGGCGTAAGTTGGCTGAGGTGTTGGTAAGGACATCGTGTTACTCCATACTGGGGAACACATAAAGGAATCTCGTCTGATCTGCGGGTAGCCCGAGTAATACCTACTTCCATGCCCCAATTCAGAACATCCGTTTTCTTTGAAGGCAGAATTACTTGGGTTACCTTGAGGTTGGGTGGACACCATTGTGTTAGCTTCTTGGGGAATGGCACTCCCTTTGGTGAAAGAGGTGAATCGGTATGGAATTTCATGGATGGAACCTTGGCTGTGACATTGTTGAGAAACTAGAGTTGGACAACGCTGAGCAAGCGTGGAAGGCTCAGGTGGACGAATTCCAAATGAAAGCGCAGGATAGCGATAACTAAACGAAGGGTTGACGATAAGTTGCGAATCCATTTGACCTGGTGGATTGGCTCTTCTCATATGGATAAAACTGTCCTCGCTGCGTCCCGAACGAGCGGGATTTGTAGCGGCATCAACTAGCGTGGTACAACCTGAATCGGGAGCGCTTGTAGACACACCTTTTAGTTGGGGTTGCAGCTCAACGTCCTTGAGGAGAAGACCAGGGTTTTTATTGGCCTGCTGTGCTATTTCTTCTCGTGTAAAGCGTCTACGACGTCGCAGGAAACTGCCATTATCAAACATATCGATGCTGTTGGGGTCTATGGTCCAATAATTACCCTTTCCAACCGCGCTTGGATCTCTGGGAAGCTTAACAAAACAGTCATTAAGAGTCAAATTATGGCGGATAGAATTCTTCCAGTTGGTGCGACAGTTCTTGTAGAATGGAAAACGTTGCATTATAAAATTGTAGATGTCGGATAAAGTGAGCTTTTTCTCGACAGAACTGGTTATAGCCATGCAAATCAATGCAACGTAAGAGAATGGTGGTTTACCACGGTTTGAGAGATGTCTGCTGCACTTGTTTCTCGTGTCTTCTTCTTCGCTGGTGCTATCAATCATTCTTTCTTGTTGGGAGCAAGGATTCTCGTGAACGCTTTTGCCCAAGACTTGTGTTGTAGGTATTTCTGGGTTATAAACTTGATGCTCGCTGTCAAATACGCGTACATTGCATGCTCCATCGTTGTCGTAGCTTTGAGGTCGGTTTTGGGCTTCAACAAACTCCGCAGTCTCCACTCTCCAAGAATGAAGGTCACTCGAAGGATTCCCTTCTCTCTGCATCCTAAACCTAGCGTTCTATTCCTCGACGGAGGCAAAGAGCGAGTAATTTACGACAGACCTTGCAATACGTTGTGATCAGCCGTTTTCTTTGACTTTATGTAATAAAACAACTGATTCAATGCACGCTTACGAAAAAATCCATAATCTGTTATTCATACAATTAGAGGATTTTGTTTAGCAGTCTATAAGTGTTTATAAAAGCCCCGAAGAGAGACAGATGGGACAAACAAGTTTATTGAACAACGCAGTTTATTTTGGTCCAAACGCTTTCTGTGTAATCGTCAATGAAAAGAGACGCATCCCAAGGGATTCTATATCAATGATTTCATGAAGCTGTCATGCAGATCAAAGTGCGTCAACTTTGGGAATACAAAATTGTACAAGTATAAATAATGCAACGAAATCACTGTTAGGGTTTCAAATGTTTTGGACTGTATGAACATATCTTAATTGCAATCATTCGTACAGAAAAAAGGAACAAAAAGAAAGAAAACATAAAAAAGCAAAATATATACCTCTTGATTCAAAGAACTACATACATTTAATGATGAAAAGAAAACATCAATATAATCACACTTGTGCGCAGACCTGAACTTATAATAATACTGCACGAAGGAAGAACAATTGACTCAAAAAATCAGGATCATTCGCCGTGCAGTCGGTAAACTCCAGGGAATCTAGCTAATTTCATGTATCCCGGCTCCTCCCACTCATTTTGTTCTGGTTCACAATTAACAACTAAGCCGAAATTTGAGGAAAGAGATCAACCATAGATTATATATCGATGTAGCTTTATAAAAAGCATGTGCTTTATGGGGATCAGATCAAGGATTATCGTTCTGGGGTCGCAACCCGTCCAGAGGATCCAGACTGATATTTTGGAAAAGTATCGGGAAGAAAAGGGCCCAAAGTCATCTCAGGAAGGGTACGCACCCCCTCCTCCCCTAAACCCCTCCCCTGAATCTGCCCTTGTGCAACAAAGCTGCACGATTGTGGGTTTTTTTTTTTTCTACCACCGCCAACAACAACATCAACAAAAACAACAACAACAATAACCACCAATGCATGTATACTCTCAATATGCAACTACCTGAAATAACTGAATTTTCGGATATCTACTTCATTGACTTAACATGCAGATATTCGAATGTTACAGCAAACTGCAATGTTATATTAATTGTTCGGAGTACAATGATATATAACGTCGCGGGAATTTTGATGATTATATCACTCTCAATGCATCCTGGGACACCAGTCTCTTTGGGTACCTAAATTTGCTTTTCTTAACTTGCTCTCAGATACCTGGTTCGATCGCGCGTTACGTTTCGAATGGTAACGTTTATCCGGGGACTCACACGTTCAACAAATTGATTCGCGGCCTGGGCCATGCATCTACCCTCTGCGAGCAGATAAAACCTTTTGCATGCACATAGATTGTGCAGACTTTAAGATATTTCACTGCCTGATTTTCTTGAAAGAGGTTGTATAGTATGTAAGCCTTATGTGGGCAGATATGTAAATGTATTGTGTACGTATAATTTAACGTTTTGAATGAGGAGTCCGCGCGCATGTGCAATTAACCTGACTTGCGCGCTTTGTCGCAATGGGTTCGTATGGCGACGAGAATAGCTCTGGTATTGACGTTCAAAGTCTTCAAACAGGACATTTAGTGCATGAACGTTCACTCAGCAGATTTTGGCCAGCGCCTTGTCTAAGGATGCGCATGTGTCGCCTGTTCGTATGGCCATTAAGAATGACATTTGAAAATTTGTATCTGTATGGACTGTAGATGCCAGAATCGTGGGCGCAGTCCATGCCAATTATATTTGGATATGAGAAACTGCAACCGCAGACAATGTGGAAGCTTTTATGATCATGGTATTATAGGATATGTAACGGATGCTCGACTGATAGGCGTTCGCATGTTTCGTATTGTAGTTCATCTCAGAAATAAAAAAAGGTATAATTTATTTGATTTCTCCAAAAAGGTACAAATTATATTTCATCAGGGGCTCTTGATTTCAGAAATTCTTGCTCAACCAATATATGTCGAATGAGTCCGAGCTACTGTACTATTTATTTACAAACAGCATGCACTTATACAGGGTTCATACGTCCAGAAAATTCAATAAATCCAGGAGTTTCCAGGAGGATTTTCAGATTATTTCCAGGAGTTTTTCACTAGTGAACTAGTTCACTCAAGCAAAATACAGTTGCATAACGTTTTTTACTGGCCGCGTTAAGGAATGTAAACGGAACTTTTACGCCAACATATATGCACAGTAAACGTACACGTATTCGTTTCTGTTTTCCAGGAATTCTCCAGGAATTTGTTAAAAAATCTAGGACTTTCAAGGACTTTCCAGGAAGAGAAAAAAAAATCCAGGATTTTCCAGGATGCGTACGAACCCTGTAATGTATACATTTTATAAACGTCGTGGCACGAGGGAGCAGATCAGAGTCCCGGTCGACCAAGATCAGGGGAATTTTCCTCTGCCTATTAGACATTCTGTCTAAGGATGAGTTCACAACCTAAGGAAGTTAAATGCACGTTGATTTTATTGATACAATCAAAGATGACTTCTTTAATACAACATTTTAATACATGAACCGACTAGACACTATTCTATATTACACTGTACACCATTTTCTCTCGTTTTTGCCCCCTCCCCCCCCCCCAAAAAAAAAGTGCTCATAGAAATGTTCATTTTAATACTTTTCCAACGACAAAATAACGCTTTCTTATTGGTCGCTGCGGTAGTTCATCCAATTCAATCACTTTAGTCAAAGAATTCTCCTTTGTTCTCTCTCTCCCGCCCGACGCAATCTACTGAATAACTTTTGACGTTCGAACCAGGTTCTAATAGCCTACTACCGAGATTCACTTCACTTGCCACATACAAAGGAATCAAGACGAGGCTACGTGCATAAAGGTTAGTCATTCGTAACAAGACAAACGTTCTAGCACGTAGCCTCGTTCTAAATCCTTTGTATGTGGGAAGTGAAGCATATCTCGGAACTGGACTATTATTGTTCTTATTGCCAATGTAGTGTCTCTCACCATTTCGGGGAGAGGTAGGTCCTTCATATATGGTACATTATAGTGGGTCCTAATACCAAAGGCTCTTTACTATTACTAGAACGAAGCTGTTCCCACTATAATGTACCATATATGAAGGACCTATGCTGGGAGTGAGAACAGGCTCTGGACAAATGGTTGCGGGCTCACAAAATCTTTGCGTTTCCTTTGTGTACACTGCGAACTTTACAAACTCATTCAAAACCTTTGTAACCTGTCTACACGTGTAATGAGATATAAAAAGTGAAAACTATAATAGGATGGGACAACTCTCTTCCCTTTCACTTTCAACTCCCCACCCCTCCTCCCGTGCCTGAGAAATCGTCTATGAGAGCCATGTTAAGCCACTAGAACAGTTTTCGTATGAGTGTGAAACCAATCGCGGTATGATACGGCACTATTATCGCCTTGTGTATTACCTATAAAACATTGGAAATTGCTGCTGTAATCGTAAGGTGACCTGACCGTCCCGTTTTCACAGTCATACGAAAACTGCTCGAAAGTCCACTCCGTTGAATAAATCTTATTAATCAGGAATTGCTGGGAAAGTAAGCCGACATAAGAGGTGGGTGAGAGGGTCCAGTCCGAACATTTGGACCAAATCTTTGAACAGGTTGCAGAACTCTTTTTTCACGAGGAACGCTTGAATCCTTCTGCTGGTTCGAAGCTTCTGTTACTGGGTCCTTTCGTTGGAGGTATTTTGGATCAAGTAGTGGCTGGTTTTCGTTACTGATTCTATTGTTAGGGGTTAATGAACTGGGAGTCATGGCAACGGGACGTCCTGATTCTTCCTCTTCGGGAATTGTAGGAGTGGAATGCGTAAGTGGACGTGGAAACGTAGGCTTACGTTGCGTAACTGGGCGATAGGTAACCTGGTGAAAAAAGGAGGGTAAACAGGCACGATTATTCAAAACTACGGCGTAAAGATTATGGAAAACGGTAGAAATATGAAGACATTTGGAAGGAATTGAAGGAATAATGTAACGCGTAGGCGAAGGTTTACGCTGAGTCGCAGGACTGTAACACGTTGATCAGCTCTACAGTATCATTATCTGTCTCAATGCAAGAGACTCCTTTGTATGGCTTTCCTGCTTTCTGATTGGCTGTATTTTCTATGGTGTGGGATAAGTACACCTGTTCATGATAACATTACCAAACATTACCTGTGTATTACTGCTGAAACGAGGAACGAAAGCTTCTGGGGGCGTGTTACTTTTAGGAATACCAACACCCTAAAGTAAGGAGAAACAAAATGCATGAAGAATTGGAAAATGGCACAGCCCAAAAAAGTTATCGTGTGAGGGACTCTCTGGTAACAACTATATAATCTATGTACGAGTTGGATCAGAGCTCTAACCAGTTTAAATTTGCCATAATCGGTTCAAGAAACAAAAGAATCGTTATATCGGAGTTCCACTGTAATCGCAATCAGCCCCGTAACAAAACGTATATGGAGGGCGTGTCTTTCATTATCACGCTATTATGACTATCTCAATAGTAAAAAATGACAAGAAAAAATAATGAATGGATAGAAATGAAAAGGAAAGAAAAAAAATGATTGTAGCTAAAAGGAAAGGAAAGGAAAGGAAAGGAAAGGAAAGGAAAGGAAAGGAAAGGAAAGGAAAGGAAAGGAAAGGAAAGGAAAGGAAAGGAAAGGAAAGGAAAGGAAAGGAAAGGAAAGGAAAGGAAAGGGAAGGGAAGGGAAGAGAAGGAAAGGAAAGAAGATTAGTATACAGTGCATTTATTTCACTGGTATTGGGAATACTACATCTAAGACGCTTACCGTAGTAGTTTCTCGACTGAGCAGAGGATCTTTAGACGAATGGAGTTCAAATGTACCGTGCCGTTGACCAACGGTCATCTGGTCGTTGATTTGTCTATTCAAGTAATTTATAACTAAAAAAGAACAAATTATATAATACAAAATCAGATACAACATTTCAGGATAGATGATTCACTTTGAATTTCATAATTATTTCATCAACTAAAGGCGTTACTTTTATGAAAAATTACCTCAGTATGGTTTTAATTGGATAGGCCTGACTAAGTATCAATTGAGAACCGAACGTGAAAATTACAGAGCTGTCTGAACTACTACTTAGGTCTACCTTCAGAACGACTGGAACGTGTTTACAAAATGGTATGAGCAACAATAACAACAACAACGACAACAACAACAACAACAACAACGACGACAACAACAACGACAACAACAACGACGACGACGACGACGACAACAACAAAACTGCAGTCAAGCACATTTTGTAACAAGCATTAGCAAAGCAACCAGAGCGAAATTATGGGAAACAAAATCCGAATTCGCCGGATGCTCAGTCGAAAATCTTAACCTACCATTAAAAAAAAGGATTTGAAAAAATCAAAAGTTAAAAACAAAATAGAACGAAACAAAGAAAAAAATCCAAAGCAGCAGTTGCTGCTCGATGACAGAGTAGATGTCTTGAAAGTCTGTGCTGTCGTGCATAAACGTTCTGATTGGATAAAACATCAACACGTTGACCAATCAGAACACGACACGACACGGTACGACATTCACGTTTTTAGTCATACGAAATCTGCTGTATTCTCACAACTCACCATTTTCGTTTGTTTTTAGCAGTTGTTTACTTTCTTCTAGTTTTTCAGTGGTTGCCTGTAGTGTTTCAGTGATCTTTTTAACCTCTTCTTCCTTTTGTTTCAGAGAATCACTTAGCGTCTCGTTTTCTTTCTTGTACTTTTTAAGTTCGTTCTCCTGTAACAGTCAAGGGTTAGCTTTAGGAATCAAGTTGGTCTGCTTATTTAGAGGGTGAATCCACGATTATACTTTAAAAGGGGTCGCAACGTTAAAGAAATCGAAAACCACCCAAAAGATCCTGGATATTTTGGAAAAGTGTTACCCAAAGTCGTCTCAGGGGGGGATGTGCACCCCTCCCCTTAAACCACCCCTCTAAAACTCATCCGCATCGTCATCAACATGCTCATCGTTATCATTGCAATTTTAAATGGACAACAGTGAACTTTCTCCTAATGGACAACCATTTTTGGCTATAAAAGAATTCAACTCTTGCAAACAACGAGAAATAGGAAAAGGTAACGTGCCTAGGTGCCAACCAACAAAAGACAGAGAAAAAAATTCCTGACGGAAAACATTCTCTCTAACTTCGTTGTGAACCCAAATCGTAACTGGAGATTCTATCCACATCTTTGCAAGCGGGGACCAAAAAGGGTAGTTTTTTGGGGAGGGGTGGGTCCAGGTTTGGATTTGGTGGTGTCATTAAAATAATGACACTACAAACTTAAGACTAGAGTAGGTGTATTCCATAATATTTTGCAAATATTGGGGACTACAGCCCCCGGAACCACCCTCTCTGCAGTCCATGGCAAGTGATGTTTCTTGCCTGTAGAGGGATAATGCATTTTGGACAAACAAACCCCAGAAACAGATTATTTAAACTTGACCATTTGCATCATAGAATAAAATTTGCTTCACCCACACTGGCTATTGTTCAATATTTTGTACCTTTTCATTTATGACATCTTCTTGTTTACTTGTAAGAATTTCTTTCATTTTTATCTACACGAGAACATTGTTTAGAAAAGTTACCCAGTATACTATCATTTACCATAGGAGGAAGTGTAGCTAAGTTGGTTAGTGCATGGTCTTCTCAACGAGAGGTCCTCTTAGTCATCTCGCACACTTGCTTTGACTTCTTTCCATTCCCCGTAGCTTCAATTAACTTTAAAGACCTTAAATCAGAGCACTGATGGAGCAAGACAGAGGGGTATGGATAGATTGGGGTTAGGGCTGCAGGAACTACCAATGCTAAATAGTGCTCTGCTTTACCTGGTGTAAACCTTCACTGTATATTCAATAAATCCTTAGAGCGAATGTACACTATACTTGGTAACTGTTAGTTTAGGATCTACAGATTGTACCTTTGACTTCATTGTTTGACGTTCTGATTGTAACCTTAAAATTATTTCATTTCCCTATTAACAAATCAATAAAGATAATTAGGGTAAGCTCAACATATTCACAAGTGACCCCTGCCCTGCCCTTGGAAAAGAGAATATACATAACAAAGAGCCTTGCCCACCCACCCCTACCTTGTGGTAGAATGGGGAGAGCTGCACATCTCTTCTAGATGGACAGTAAAAGCTATGTGTAATGTAGGTTCCCTGTGTTGTCTTTTCCAGAGGATCATGGGAAGGGTTTGCCCTTGTAACAGCACACCAAATGCACAAGAGCAGTAGTCAAGAGTCTTGTTGGGTCAGAGCAGGCTGGAGAGTCTTGTTGGGATAGCCTACTGGATAGCCTCCGCAAGTAATAGTAACATTGAACTAAAGAAATACTGTAATCATAATAAAGAGGGGTTACATACAAGACAGTTCAACCTCTACTTAGTCTCCCTTGCAGCCGCTCCTAGTGTCGTCACGCAAGGATTCCTCTATTAGGCTACTGTGACTTGACTGTGACTAGTGTGTCTTGAGATATTACTGTCAATACATGCAGGTGCTATACAGGGGTTTTTCGTATTTATTTCATAATTATATTTTATTTGAATTCCAATCAACAGGATATCTTTACCTTAACTACATCAGCTGATACAGTCTGGATACTCTTTTCAAGCTTTCTGATTTCCCTTTGTTGTTCTTCCAGCATATGCTCGTGCTTTGCCTTGTGCTCATTAGCAGCTTCGAGTAAGTCATTCGTCCGTGATATTACCTGCAGCAATATATTTCCATTTTTACATGTAATATAAAGCAAAGTAGACTTTGGGATAATATTTACTATTAATAATAAATAACATATATTGGTTTATAATTATGTTTTCAATAACTAAATGTGTTTTATAGAGAACTTTACAACATTAGCCCCTATTAGTCACAAAAATTTCAGTTGACTTCCAAAGTTCAAGTCAAACTTGGAAAGTTCTGACAACAAACTCTGAGGCCAAACTTCAAATTCATTTTCCATGGAAATTCATGAAAAAATTTCAGTTGACTTTCAAAGTTCAAGTCAAACTTGGAAAGTTCTGACAACAAACTCTGAGGCCAAACTTCAAATTCACTTTCCATGGAAATTCAGAAATTCATTGGAATGAGAGGGCAGATCTATATTACCTTCAGGAGGGAGGTGCATCGTCTTTGGGGGGTGCACCATCATATAAATTGGAAACTGCCGAGAGGATATTTTGGAAAAAAATATTGAAAAAAGGACTCAAAGTCATCTCAGGAGGGGGTGCACAGCCTGTGCACCTCTCCCCTAAATCTGCCCCTGAATCAAGATTCCATTTTGATGATCAAATTCTCATCTTTGGGTGGAGAGCTACCTTGCTTTGTGATGCAAACTCATTCTCAGTGCAAACTTTAACTCTGACTAATGAATTTTCGACTTTGCACAGGAAGCAAGTTCCAAGTTCACCAACAAGCTTCATTGTGAACTTCCAAAGTGACTTGAAATTCCAAAGGAACTCCAGAACCCACTTGTAAAAGGTAAAGGGCAGCTTTACCTGATCTTTGTCTCTTAGCTCTTGCTCTAAGACAGCCACTCTTGTCCTCAAATGAGCCAATGTTTTATCCCTTTCATGTTGCTCTGAGTTCAGGACAGCATTACCTCTCCTTAGAGATGACAGGTCATCTTTCATGTGATTATATTCCTACAAGAAAATACAAATGAAAACAAAAATTAATGCACTGAATATTATTGTCTAGAACATTGAAGATTTGAGTTTCAAAGGCAGTCAGCCCCCATGAGTGGGGACTTCCATGGATATATTTTGGACAGCCATGATCATCAGGAGTTTAAAAGGTCATAACCAAAAATGAAAGATAATAACCAAAAATGGGTGTGGCTCATACAACTATTTTTGCAACATTACCCCTTCAAGACCAGACAGCTTTGTTTTCAGCTCCCGAATTGTATTTTCATCCTTATATTTCTTGTCTGTAAGTTTCTGTGGAAAAATTTACAAGGGGAAGCATAATGATTATTCAGAGTACATGCATCAAGTTAGTGTAATAAAGAAGGAATGAATTAATAGGATTTAGTACGGACCTTAATTTGTGCATCAGCCTCAGAAATACGGTACTCCAGATTCTGAACCTGAAAGTATAAATGCATCAATGAAAATTGTAAACTGAGCAATGTATTTTTTGCAGCAGCAAGCTTACAATATTTCTGTGGCTTTTTTCTTGTTCTTTTCTTTCCATTTCAAATTCTTGTAAAGTTTTACTTTTCATCTGTAAGAAAAAAATTGACCAGAAGATCTCAGACATACTCAACAGTGACTGTCAGTAATGTCAAACATATTTCTTGTCATGAGTATCTTAGTGTTGGTTTAGAGAGGTATTGCTTTTTACCTGTAAGATTCTTTGCTTTTCCTCCGTTATCTCTTGTGCGTGTTTGTTAGACAGCTCTGTAGATTTAGCTGAAAATTCTGCTTGAAGAGTGTCAAGTTGCCTTGACTTGGAAGAAAGGGCCTAATGGAATAAATATAACTAATAAATGAATATTAAAATGAATGACTGAATGCAAAAAAAGATGAATGAATGA
Source organism: Telmatactis stephensoni (assembly GCA_029948255.1). Classification (NCBI taxonomy): domain Eukaryota; kingdom Metazoa; phylum Cnidaria; class Anthozoa; order Actiniaria; family Isophelliidae; genus Telmatactis; species Telmatactis stephensoni. The sequence goes on along the minus strand of JALIZF010001102.1, from coordinate 22,455 downwards.
ATAACAAATGAAGCAACAAATGAACAAATGAATGGATGGATGGATGAAAGCAGATAACACCACACCTCTTGACAATTTTCCAATCTTTGTTTTAGGTCCTGTTCAGTGCTGGATAGCCTATGCTCTAAAGCAGCTTTCTCTTCCTAATGAGAAGCAAAGAAAGGAATATTGATATTACCCGGCATTTGATATAACTTGTGACAAGTGGGTCTGTTTCAAATTCAAATTGTGCTTCAGAAGTTCACAGCCAACTTTGATGGCAAATGTTACTTCTCTTGATCACTTCAAGTCATTTCACAATCACATACTAAATTGATTTTAATGACATTTAATCAAACTCTGAATATGAAAGTTCTTTGAAGAGAATTTAGATTTTGGTCAGATGTCACTAATAAAAATAAATTCTCTTTTCTTTCATTTGAGAGGTTTTAAAATATCAACTAATATTAAACTGTCTCATTGCCAGTGATGAAATTGGACTTGGTTGCCATATAGCAGACTCCACATTGGACGCTCCTGTCTCTGGCAACAAAGTGGTAACCATGGTAACCACCTAGCTTGACCCACCACCTAGCTGCAGCATTCAAGCAAGCTATGGATCTGCAACCATCTGCAAGAATGACCACATGCAAGGACCCTGCATGGTGTAGGGGCACACCACACATGTATTTATTAAGCAGGACACTGCTGACCAGTGTGCATTGATTTTACAGTAACTTTGCCTAAATTTCATTTATGAGCCATATTTAAAGAAATACAGTCACTGTAATGCATTAATTTATTGTCAAACCTTAAGATTTTTCAAGCAATCTGCTAGATATTTCTTAACTTCTGTGTCATTTCCAGGTAGAAATCTCAAAGATAAATGAGTCAAGTGTTTGAAGGGATTGGTTTCCACAATGTTTAGATTACCAACACCTCTCTCATAGGAACCTGATGTTGAGACAAACTGAAGGAGAAACCTGGACCAAAGAGCAAAATAATGATAGAATATTTTCTTGACTTAAGTTTAAAAAGAATCATCATTGATAATCTCTGTCATAGAGCAGATTTTTTATGACTGGGAAAACAACATGGTCACTGCATATATGGTAGTTACAGCAGGAATTTTGAATGTTTTCATAGACATTACGGCACTGACTGGTCACAGTATCATGCAGTAATTATTAAAATTTCCCTCTCATACAAAAACCACTCTACATGACTACAAGTAAAAACAACAGTATTTAAGATTACAAAGGTACTCTAACTTACTCTCTACCCTATAATATACCCTGGAATCATGGTGACAAGGTGAATAGGCTACAGTTTACACCTGATCCATTCAATCCTTTAGCTTAGATAAAGATGGCACTGCCTGCATTGGTGAATTGCTCTGGTGTCACTGACCCAGAGAAGAGAATGCAGAAATAACAAAATGGCAGTCCCTGAGTATATAGCATTGTGATGCTGTCATGGTTACGTTACACAGTGAAATCTGACAATGTCATATTTCTTATCTCACATTCTGTTCTTAGTGACTGGATATTATTTACAGAGAGGGAGGCTGGTAAGAGGGAGGCCACAGATTTTTATGCTCACTCTGTAAGAATGTTATGTACAGTATGTATGTATGTAGAAAGGGGGGAGGGGAGAGTCCCCTTCACATTTCTCTGTGCCATCTTGAAAGGTAGCCATGCCTTTGCATCGAAGCGAGACAATGATAGATATACCTGTGAGTAATTGTTCTAGGTGTTAAAAATTAAAGGTATCTATCATTGCATGCTCACCATTCGTCTGGCTTTGATGCAAAGGAACGGCTACCTTTCCAGATGGTGCAGAGAACTGTGAAGTGGACTATTATTAGACCTATTGTTAGAAATGGGACTTGCCAAGATTCTGAAAGGGTGATCTCCTAGGAATACTAATTTCTTCTGATCCATTTATCTCGAGTCCATTAGTCCCCTCTCTATATGAAGAGTTCATTGTACAGCACAAAATAGTCTGCAAGCTATTATCTAATAAATTATGTATTTACTTTGGCATATCCTTGTGCTCTTCTTTAAGGCACATTTCAAGAAGGTCCACAAATTTTTGTGGAAAGGATCCAAAGTCTACTAGTAGCCCTTGCTGGCTCTTCAGACTGCAACAGAACAATGTCAATTAGCAAACGAATTATGTACACAATTTTTTCAATATAATTTGTAGCTGTTTAAGCAGCTTTTTTGCATGTCTTACATTCAATCCCTGTTAATTGCAACAATGAAAATTGAACCACACACGTAGACAACTGGTGATTTTAAGGCATAATAAATTTTTTATCACAAACAAGACTTGTTAATTAGTCTTCTGGAAATCTAGGGTTTTCTTTTTTTTCAGTGTCTCCATTGGCCCTCTTTGTGGTGCATCATCTTAGCTTCATTTTGAACAACCATCACTGTTTTATTACAGATAAAGTGTAAGCCATGGTCTTTGGGAAAGATAACTATCAAATACCCCACAAATGATATTCATGTAGTTGATCTTTTTGAAAACAACACAGAAACATAATAGGATGAATACAATGAATCAGTCATTTGCGGGGCATTCTATACTAGTTGTGCAGGGTGTTTGTAAACCAAAATTTGGTCATTGCAATTTTATGAGAAACAGACCAGCCTGGTATGCCGAGATCCCAGCCAGTGCCACTGAGACCTTGGCTCAGTGGGCTTAAAATTAAATTTTCCATATAATCAAATCAAGCAGGCCAGCCAGTTTAGATATAGCCAAAAAAGGATATCATCTTTGCTTAGCATGCATGGGCAGTTGTTTTTCTAGATTTAAACCTAACCTAGCCCAGGGTGGTCCATATCTCTTATATATCAGGCTGTCAGATAAATCTTGGCAAATTGATCCAGTCAGTGTTCAACTAGACCCTGAGTTTCCTGTTTCTTATGAATCCATCTAGCATTTATATTGAAATTTACAAAGAACTGTGTGGTACAAAATGTATTTGTAGATTTCAGCAACAAAACTGAAAAAACATCATGTTTGAGGTACAAAAAATGGCAAGTCCACATTCTTCTCAACTGGAAGAAATTACGTGACATTTACCTTTGGAAATCTTCCTCGTTGATGACCAAAGAATAAAGGAAAAAAGGATCTCCATCATCAGTGAGTCTGACGGCTAACTCCTGAAGAAAGTTGATCAAGTAGAATATCTCAAAATATACGGATTTATTAATAAACTGAGTCGCAAGTCGCACCTTCACGACTCGTAAAAATCAGGTTTAGACATGGCAATAATTTTTGAATATTCTTTGTTCTTAGCTTAACATCACGCCAACAAACAAGCTCGTATATAATTATGAAGAATCATAGTTATCATCAATAAATTTGCACACAAAATCAAACAACGAAGTACCTTCTGAGGCCCTGTTGACGATAGTCTGTTGATGACAGAGATACGAACACACGACCTTCTAAACACACAAAAATTTCAATAAATTAGAAATATTTAGCAAGTATTAGAACTCAAGTATGATTCACATTACCTATCGTTTGTATCGGAAAGCTTCAGGAATAAAGGCACCGTTTTATTGAAGAATTCTTCCATGATTTCTTCAGGAAAACATTGAACTTTGTTTTCAAAATTTTGGCGCTTTTCTGAAACAACGAGCCTTCGGTGCATAGCTGGCCAGCGGTAAATTTAGAACCTAGTCTTTTTGACCACGCGCGCTTCAAAATTAAATTATAAGGTGTTTCGTGATATCTTTTTCAAGGATTGATCAGGCTGGACATATGTTCATGAAATAATTATTGTACGTTATTTAATAGTTCTTAATCTATGGAAAAGTGTAAGTTTCTTTCAGTTGACCCATGGGGAAGAAAGGCGAGGGTCTGACCGCCACTGGGTACTTTTGATAATGCCTTCTTTTACTAGTAAGGTATCTTATAGATTAGGCGCATTTTCGAAAAATCAGACACCTGGAGGCATTTTGGGGTAGAAGCTGGTAACGTAACTATTCTAAACTGATTTTTCATGCTGAATGTGAATATGACAATCACCAATTCAAGACGTATTCTGCAATCTTATACGTGTAAATGACGTATTTTGTGAATTGCTACAGTGATTTCATACTAACGTAACGGCTTTATTTTTCATGTAATTCCAAAAGTTCCCAAACTTAAAACAATGACCATAGCTGGAAAGAGCATATCAAAATCAGTAAAACTGTGAAGTTTGAAGGATATAAGTTGAAAAATCAAGGAGATACGAATTTCCAAAAAACGGAATTGTGCCGAAAACACTTGTTATGCAAGAGATACCAACAAATTTCGATTTTTGCTTTGTTAAGCTTGCATGGTTACGCTATCTTAACTTTCATTTTCTTCCACTCATTTTAAAAATATGTTTCATTTTGGGAGACATGACAGCTCCAGACATATTAATTTAAAGACGTGCAATTTGGCACTTTTTGTCGAATTGCCTGAAGTAAAGGATGGACATGTCTTTGTACAGCAAAAACCACACACACAATCGTTCAAAGGAAGTCATGCAGGGGAAAAAATCGAGCAAGCGTGAAAACTTTCCGTCTCTTTCATTCTCTAAATCAACCAACAAACAGTCGTTGTCGCTACTTAGCTATAAACTTCTGTCGAGCCGGCTCGCGCTTCGCGCTCGAAATTATGAACCACGAAACAACCATTTTATACCACTACAATAAATAGGGGCAGTGACGCACATCTTGTAACTGCCTTAGGAAGTAGTCGCTGCGAACACCTATGCCTTAAATTATGTCCGAGCGGCTTGAGCTTCGCGCTCGCATTTCTGCAATATGATCAACGAGAGTATAACGCAAGTCGTAATTGAGATCCCTGAACAAGTAAATATTCCCATAAATAATTATATAAAAAAGCTCAATAAGAGCAAAGTCAAAATGATGGATCTTTTCATTTCGTTCCGCCGCCACTGTGTGTTTGTTTTTCTTATTCAGTACTCATGGCTGCCCAAGACCATTACAGCTGGAGATTTAGCACAGCCTAGCACGATCTTCCAGAGCTGACCACACAAGCTAAGTAGGCTGCAAACTATAAACCAGGTACCGTAAATGATCTAATTAACACCTCGGGCGTTTATTAAATTTTTACTATCACAGGGTGGCGTTAAAAGAGCTCTGAGATAAGAGACGTTTATTAACTTATTTTTAAAGTGCTACTTTGATCAAAAATCGGCGAAATTCTATTTTGCAGAAACTTCGTGAAATAAATCTTCAAGGGTCTATTGATCACCAGTTAAAATATCCTTTTGGTATTCAAAAGGGAAGTACTAGAGTTTTAGCGTTCTTTTTAGGTACCAGTGACGTCATCGACTCAACTCATGGATTCACTCCATACATTTCTTTGTATTTTATGACTTGAATTATTCTATTCATTTCTGCTCTAAAATTTTGCTTAAGAGTTTTCTTGCAGTCATTGTGTCAAGGATTAACTGCATGGCCAATGATCTTCAATTGAAAAAATTACACTGAGATATTTTGATTGCAAAATACAAAGAAATGTATGGAGCGAATCCATGAGTTGAGTCGATGACGTCACTGACACCTAAAAAGAACGCTAAAACTCTAGTACTTCCCTTTTGATTACCAAAAGGATATTTTAACTGGTGATCAATAGACCTTTGAAGATTTATTTCACGACGTTTCTGCTAAATAAAATGTCACTGATTTTTGATCAAAGTAGCACTTTAAATAAATAAATTAAAAGAGGGCGTTAATAAATTAGATGAGAGACGTTTACTGGAGAGTGGGCGTTAATTAGGTCATTTATGGTAAGCCACACTTAAACCTTTAACCTCACAACAAGAAAAAGAAGAGTCATGTGGATCTTTATTGCTACCAATTCACACTTAGGCCACATTACATATAGCAGATCTGTAGACAATATTGTATACAGTAAATTATTTACACATTAAAATTTTTTCCTGGGCCCAGTTGTTCGAAAGACGATTATACCTAAGCCAGGATTAAATCTAAAGAAAACCATTTATTTCTAACCCAGGATAAGCGTTAATCGCCCTTCGAACAACCGCGCCCTGTTGTTTAGGATTTATTGACATTTTTAGTTACATTTTAGTTTTTCTTTAACATCTATTTGATCATAGATCATTAAGAAAAGCCCTTCGGGGAATGTTTCGAATTCATTAATGTATGCGTGTATGTATGTATGTAAAACAACATCAACGATAGAAATGTTAAATTATAAAATTACATATATAATAATATTGAGTATACAAGCAATAACTCCACGTTAAAAAATTAGCACAACTACAACCACTAATTAACTTAATTATATACCCTAATATGGGATGGAGAATGGATAATGTGGATGATTTAAGTCTCTTGGTACACGTTTGCCATCAACCTGAAAAAGAACATAAGGAAAAAGACAAAATCATGAGTACAGGGATGGACATTAAGGATGATCTTTTATTGTTATACCTCTATGGATGGAACAAAGGCTCTCCACTGTCGATTGAATGATTCTATTGTAGACATTTCATCTTTGGTCAGTTCAAAGTCAAAAACCTAAAGAGCAATAGAATTGGTCGAGAACATTAGAATAATGTATGGTAGGGGAAAATGGAGTCATGACATATGATTGACTAGAAGAAGGCAGGGAAATGGATAAAAGAAATAAAAGTGGACATTGTATGAATAAAAGAAAAGTATGAATAAAGAAAGAAGGAAGAAAGGCTTAGTCAGATTGGCTGGCTGAATGATGGACAGAATGATGGATCAATGGATGTATGGACAGATGAACAGACAGACAGACAGACAGACAGATAAATTAATAAATGAACGAACGGAGAGATGGACAGATGGTTGGATGGATGGATAGATGGGTTGAGGGAAGGGGTGGGGATGGATGGATGGAAGGACAGATAGACGAATGGTTGGATGGATGGATGGATAGATAAAAGGATGTGAATTTCAATTTCATTTTTCCCTTACCTCAAAGTTTTCTTTTATTCGTGATGGAGTCACACTTTTGGGCAGAACTGGAATTCCTCTCTGTACTTGAAATCTGATACAGATTTGAGCTGTGCTCTTACTGTATTTGTTACCAATGGCGGTCAATTTGGGATCATCTAACAGACTCGGCTCACCAGGTTTGGCCCATGGACGATCAGGTGAACCAAGAGGACTGAATGCTGAAACTACAATGTTGTGGTTTCTTGCATAACCAGCAAAACAAGGAGGCCTTGAAGAAACTCCTTTATTTCAATAGTTAGAGAGAAATTTTGATTGATTTAACTGATTGTGTGTTTATTGCTCAGTTTATATTTTTAAAAGATTAAACATATTATTTTTTTGAATTAACGTTTACAAGAATTATTTTTAAATTAACAAAGAATATAAGATATAATAAGGAACTGTTTATATGGAGGCGAGCCAGCCCGGTAAGCGGGCTGAATTCTTTTGTTTTCTTTTCCCTGGGGGCCAGAGAACAGAAGAAGTCAGCCCGCTTACCGGGCTGGCTCACCTCCATATAAACAGCCCCTTAGAGCCTGAGGGGCTAAATTAACTTTAATTTTTCTAGTTAGCCCCCTAGTATAAGAACTCAAGAATGATCGATATTACCTATCGTTTGTATCAGAAAGCTTCAGGAATAAAGGCACCGTTTTATTGAAGAATTCTTCCATGATTTCTTCAGGAAAACATTGAACTTTGTTTTCAAGTTTTGGCGCTTTTCTGAAACGAGCCTTCGGTGCATAGCTGGCCAGCGGTAAATTTAGAACCTAGTCTTTTTGACCGCGCGCGCAGGTGGTTTGTGACATCTTTTTCAAGGATTGATCAGGCTGGACACATGTTCATGAAATAATTATTGTACGTTATTTAACAGTTTTTAATCTATGGAAAAGTGTAAGTTTCCTTGAACCATGGGGAAGGAAGGTGAGGGTCTGACGGCTACCACTGGGTACTTTTGATAACTGCTTTTAAGGTATCTTATAGGTTAGGCGCATTTTCGAAAAATCAGACACCTGGAGGCATTTTGGGGTATAGAAGCTGGTAACGTAACTATTCTAAACTGATTTTACATGATGAATGTGAATAAATCTTATACGTGTAAATGACGTATTTTGTGAATTGCTACAGTCATTTCATACTAACGGCTTTTTCATTTAATTCCAAAAGTTCCCAAACTTAAAAGCAATGACCATAGCTGGAAAGAGCATATCAAAATCAGTAAAACTGTTAAGTTTGAAGGATATTAGTTGAAAAATCAAGGAGACACGAATTTTCAAAAAACGAAATTTTGTATGAAAATTTCAAAACACTTGTTATATGCAAGAGATACCAACAAATTTCGATTTTTGCTTTGTTAAGTTTGCATATGGATACGCTATCTTAACTTTCATTTTCTTCCACTCATTTTTAAAATATGTTTCATTTTGGGAGACATGACAGCTCCAGACATATTTTAAAGAAGTGCAATTTGGCACTTTTTGTCGAATTGCCTGAAGTAAAGGATGGACATGTCTTTGTACAGCAAAAACCACACACACAATCGTTCAAAGAGAGCCATGCAGGGAAAAAATCGAGCAAGCGTGAAAACTTTCCGTCTCTTTCGTTAATTCTCTAAATCAACCAACAAACAGTCGTTGTCGCTACTTAGCTGTAAAGTTTTGTCGAGCCGGCTCGCGCTTAGCGCTCGAAATTATGAACCACGAAACAACCATTTTATACCACTACAATAAATAGGGGCAGTGACGCACATCTTGTAACTGCCTTAGGAAGTAGTCGCTGCGAACACCTATGCCTTAAATTATGTCCGAGCGGCTTGAGCTTCGCGCTCGAATTTCTGCAATATGATCAACGAGAGTATAACGCAAGTCGTAATTGAGATCCCTGAACAAGTAAATAGATTCCCATAAATGATTATAAAAAAGCTCAATAAGAGCAAAGTCAAAATGATGGATCTTTTCATTTCGTTCCGCCGCCACTGTGTGTTTGTTTTTTCTTATTCAGTACTCATGGCTGCCCAAGACCATTACAGCTGGAGATTTAGCACAGCCTAGCACGATCTTCCAGAGCTGACCACACAAGCTAAGTAGGCTGCAAACTATAAACCAGGTACCGTAAATGATCTAATTAACACCTCGGGCGTTTATTAAATTTTTACTATCACAGGGTGGCGTTAAAAGAGCTCTGAGATAAGAGACGTTTATTAACTTATTTTTAAAGTGCTACTTTGATCAAAAATCGGCGAAATTCTATTTTGCAGAAACTTCGTGAAATAAATCTTCAAGGGTCTATTGATCATCAGTTAAAATATCCTTTTGGTATTCAAAAGGTAAGTACTAGAGTTTTAGCGTTCTTTTTAGGTGCCAGTGACGTCATTGACTCAACTCATGGATTCACTCCATACATTTCTTTGTATTTTATGACTTGAATTATTCTGATTCATTTCTGCTCTAAAATTTTGCTTAAGAGTTTTCTTGCAGTCATTGTGTCAAGGATTAACTGCATGGCCAATGATCTTCAATTGAAAAAATTACACTGAGATATTTTGATTGCAAAATACAAAGAAATGTATGGAGCGAATCCATGAGTTGAGTCGATGACGTCACTGACACCTAAAAAGAACGCTAAAACTCTAGTACTTCCCTTTTGATTACCAAAAGGATATTTTAACTGGTGATCAATAGACCTTTGAAGATTTATTTCACGACGTTTCTGCTAAATAAAATGTCACTGATTTTTGATCAAAGTAGCACTTTAAATAAATAAATTAAAAGAGGGCGTTAATAAATTAGATAAGAGACGTTTACTGGAGAGTGGGCGTTAATTAGGTCATTTATGGTAAGCCACACTTAAACCTTTAACCTCACAACAAGAAAAAGAAGAGTCATGTGGATCTTTATTGCTACCAATTCACACTTAGGACACATTACATATAGCAGATCTGTAGACAATATTGTATACAGTAAATTATTTACACATTAAAATTTTCTCCTGGGCCCAGTTGTTCGAAAGACGATTATACCTAAGCCAGGATTAAGTCTAAAGAAAACCATTCATTTTAACCCAGGATAAGCGTTAATCGCCCTTCGAACAACCGGGCCCTCTTGTTTAGGATTTATTGACATTTTTAGTTCCATTTTAGTTCTTCTTTAACATCTATTTGATCATAGATCATTAAGAAAAGCCCTTCGGGGAATGTTTCGAATTCATTAATGTATGCGTGTATGTATGTATGTAAAACAACATCAACGATAGAAATGGTAAATTATAAAATTACATATATATCAAGGGCGGATCCAGGATTTTTCAAAGGTGGGGGTCACGTGACGTTTACAAACAGGGAACCCAAACGAAAAGGTCTTAAGCCATTGAAACTCGCTGAAAATATGGCATTAATTGCTTAGACTAGTGATTTTTTAACATGGACTTTTTATTAGAAACAAAAATATTATATTTACAACTGAATGGGTAGAGGGTTGGCATTGCTTAGTGATATTTCAATGAATGTTAAAAGTGAGTCTTTTCACAGAAAAAAATTACTGCTGTCGCAAATTAATGACATATTCATTGATAAACACAGGGGGGTCCTGACCCCCACGACCCTCCCCCTGGATCCGCCCTTGTATATTGAGTATACAAGCAATAACTCCACGTTAAAAAATAGCACAACTACAACCACTAATTAACTTAATTATATACCCTAATATGGGATGGAGAATGGATAATGTGGATGATTTAAGTCTCTTGGTACACGTTTGCCATCAACCTGAAAAAGAACATAAGGAAAAAGACAAAATCATGAGTACAGGGATGGATATGAAGGATGATCTTTTATTGTTATACCTCTATGGATGGAACAAAGGCTCTCCACTGTCGATTGAATGATTCTATTGTAGACATTTCATCTTTGGTCAGTTCAAAGTCAAAAACCTAAAGAGCAATAGAATTGGTCGAGAACATTAGAATAATGTATGGTAGGGGAAAATGGAGTCATGACATATGATTGACTAGAAGAAGGCAGGGAAATGGATAAAAGAAATAAAAGTGGACATTGTATGAATAAAAGAAAAGTATGAATAAAGAAAGAAGGAAGAAAGGCTTAGTCAGATTGGCTGGCTGAATGATGGACAGAATGATGGATCAATGGATGTATGGACAGATGAACAGACAGACAGACAGACAGACAGATAAATTAATAAATAAACGAACGGAGAGATGGACGGATGGTTGGATGGATGGATAGATGGGTTGAGGGAAGGGGTGGGGATGGATGGATGGAAGGACAGATAGACGAATGGTTGGATGGATGGATGGATAGATAAAAGGATGTGAATTTCAATTTCATTTTTCCCTTACCTCAAAGTTTTCTTTTATTCGTGATGGAGTCACACTTTTGGGCAGAACTGGAATTCCTCTCTGTACTTGAAATCTGATACAGATTTGAGCTGTGCTCTTACTGTATTTGTTACCAATGGCGGTCAATTTGGGATCATCTAACAGACTCGGCTCACCAGGTTTGGCCCATGGACGATCAGGTGAACCAAGAGGACTGAATGCTGAAACTACAATGTTGTGGTTTCTTGCATAACCAGCAAAACAAGGAGGCCTTGAAGAAACTCCTTTATTTCAATAGTTAGAGAGAAATTTTGATTGATTTAACTGATTGTGTGTTTATTGCTCAGTTTATATTTTTAAAAGATTAAACATATTATTTTTTTGAATTAACGTTTACAAGAATTATTTTTAAATTAACAAAGAATATAAGATATAATAAGGAACTGTTTATATGGAGGCGAGCCAGCCCGGTAAGTGGGCTGAATTCTTTTGTTTTCTTTTCCCTGGGGGCCAGAGAACAGAAGAAGTCAGCCCGCTTACCGGGCTGGCTCACCTCCATATAAACAGCCCCTTAGAGCCTGAGGGGCTAAATTAACTTTAATTTTTCTAGTTAGCCCCCTAGACTAAAACTACTAAATAAAGTTTACCTTTGTGGTCGTTTTCTATTAAAGTTGTAGCATGCATGAATGTTGATATATTTATTTTGTTACATGATCGTCAAATTGTTTCAGTTTGTAGGCTTGTATTACCACAATAACAGTTCAGATATCTGATTTTAATATACAATTGTGACGTAAATTTACCAAATAAGGTATCATTTGAGAGCCAATATGGGACGGTAATACCCTCTAGAAATCCGGTTTGCGTATTCGACCCAGTATGACGTCACGGCTTCAAACTGGTTTTAGGGTTTCCCGCGTGCGCTGGTTTGCAAAAAGGGCTGTTTTGATAATAAAAATACTGTTTAAAAACACAGCCGGAAAAAGTAATTTTATAATAAATCCTTTATTAGATATTTTCTTGTGTATTACGGGCTGACATTTTACTCATCGCTCCCATTTTAAAATACATACGCGACTCGTAAAATATGTACCACTTATTAAATATTTTCTTGTGTATCAGGCTGATATTTTACGAGTGGCGTATGTATTTTGCCAAGCCATTAGGCGAAGCAAAATGCGAGCGATAAAATGTCAGCCCGTAATACACAAGAAAATATCTAATATAAGTGGTGTTTAATATAGGAGAGCGATTTCCATCAAAGGCTCTTTTTAGAAGCTTGGTATTCGGACCTTGATGACAAATCAAGGAACGATCGAATCCAAATTCCAGACATTTATAGAACACTTGTAAATTCTTACAAATCTCTCTCGCGCTAATTGTTACCGTTATAATCGCGCGTGCAAACGTTTTTATCACACTGAAGAAGGTCCGCGTTTGGGCCGAAACGTCTGTAAAACTTTTCATAAAAAACTGACGAAGCTAGAGACAACCAAATAAATTATCATGGTGTTTAATATATTGCTTCATTTCCTTCTTTTTTAATGTTATCTTTTACGCGCATACTTGCCTTTCAAACTCACTGACGCTTACTTTTACAGACTAATTGAGCAACATTTGGCACCTTAATACACTTAATACTATTATTATATTGTAGAAATTTCAGATACGACTTATCAATTAGGCAACAGAAAGCCGCACGCCCATGGAGTTATAGACGCACGAGAGAAAATATAAAGAACGATTAACAAAACGTAAGAGTGGCACGAGGCGTAGCCGAGTGCGACTCTAGTTTGTTACTGCGCAGTAAGAGTTCTTTATAGTTTCTCAAGTGCGTCTATAACGCAATGGGCAAGCGGTTTTCTGTTATCTAATTGATTTATAGCAGAGCCTAGAACGTTAAAAACGGACCGGAGCCGTGCAGCCCATGGGGAAATAGTTCATAGATTTTTCAGCCAATCAGAACGCGCGTTATATGTGTCGCCATCTTAAAAACAAACGATTGGTTTGAAAAAGACGACGAAGATAGTGCGCGCGAATTGCAGCCCATGGCAGGCGCGTAACATGGTATACCTTATTCCACTTTATTTTCGCGACACTTAAATTTCGCGATTTTTTGATGAAAATATTTCGCGACACTTTAATTTCGAGATTTTCAAAAATATGTTAAAACTAAGACACTTTATTTTCGCGATTTGGTCACAAAATCACTGTATAATACAATTAGGTACAATAATAAACAAGGCTAAGGTACGATTATTTCGTTTTATTAATGAGTTTATATCAGCAGGGTAACACAACGGTGTGATTGACTAAGTGAAAATGTAAGTGTTTTAAAATATGGTGTTGGTTCATGAATAAATTGACTGGTATGGGTCAACTGGTGGAAGTGATTTCTCTCCTGAAACAACACCTTTGATTTCAATAAAAGGGTTTAGTGTATATGTGTATAGTCACGTAATTTTCGCGCATGCAAATTTTCGCGTCACTTAAATTTTGCGGCACTAAATTTTAGCGTTTTTTTTTCGAATCGCGAAAATCGCGAAATTAAAGTGCCGCGAAAATAAAGTGGAATAAGGTATTTTCGTCTCACTGATCCCGGGATTTTACGGAAATTTTGATCCCTGAGTCCATATTTTTAGAAATTTTTGATCCTAATCCTTGGTGCAAAAAACTGAGCTGATCTCAATGTCCCTGATCCTCGATCCCACCCATTTGATCCCTGAGCCCTGGCCTCTGATCCCTGATCCTGGCCATAATTTGGGGCTTGATCCCTGATCCCATATACCATGTTACGAGCCTGTCATGGGCAAATAGTTCATAGCTTTCTGGCCAATCAGAGCGCGTATAAGAGTGTAGCTGTGTTATGAAAAACATTCTCTACATAATAGTACATTTACATCTCGTGTATAATAATGCATGAAATACGGAAAGTAGTATTCAGACTGATATGCTTTATCAATTCCTTCGTACGATTTCACCGTCTCGTTTTTCTCACAGGTCTATACTACAGGCCTTAAAATCGCCTTAAATCGCACAATGTCACCTAAAATCGCACAAAGACGCCTTAATACCCATCGACCGTTCGGCCAAGTTTTGGGTATATTTCCAAGACTCAAGTACGTCTCCGGAACCCGCGAATCCTAGGCCTACTTCGGCCCTAAAGTCGGCTTAAATCGCACAAAGTCGCCTTAAATTGTACAAAGTCGCGTTAAGTCCCATCGACTTTTTGGCCAATATATGCTTAAATTGCCTACAGTCGGCCTAAATCGCCTCGAGTTGCCCAAAGTTGCAGCGACTTTATAGACCGAAGTAGGCCTTCTCACCTTGACTTCAAGAAACTTCGCCTCAGAGTTCCTCTTGTACATCAGTATTAGCAATACTGTCGAAAATAACATTTTTATAATACGTTGAGGATTTTTATAGTTTTTCAAGTCTATGCACTTTCTTTCAGCGTCTTTGTAGTCGTTGCAGACTAACTCATTCCAAAAACGCTCAACATCTTTTAGTGTGAGCCTCCCGCAACTAGCATGTGCTTTTGTGTGTACAGCCGCAAGTGAGCGTATTTGATGAATGAATGGATGCTACAATCAGTAACAAACCAGTTGTTGATTAATCTTGGTGGGTTTCATGATACACCAATCAATTAACCCCCCCCCCCCCCCCCCTCCCCCAACCCCCAAGGAAGGCCGGGAAAGTGACGTGGCATAGCCGGGGAGTTCATTTAATAGCACCAATCTACGGGGACTGGAGGCGGGAGAAGTAACAGGTTTGTAAATGAGCAGCGGGGATTTTAACACTAGCCAGGAACTGGGCCATATTTGCTTTTGTTTGATTTGATGTTTGAAA
Organism: Telmatactis stephensoni; assembly: GCA_029948255.1. Taxonomy (NCBI): domain Eukaryota; kingdom Metazoa; phylum Cnidaria; class Anthozoa; order Actiniaria; family Isophelliidae; genus Telmatactis; species Telmatactis stephensoni. The sequence goes on along the minus strand of JALIZF010001102.1, from coordinate 7,285 downwards.
CAAGTATTGACCAAATCGAAATATGGCGGCAAATTTGAATAACTATTGTTCTAGACTGACTAGCCTCGTGTTCACGTGGAAATACAAAAGCTTTTTCACATGAATGAGAGGCTAGTCAGTATAAAACAATAGTTATTCATATTTGTCGCCAGTATTTCTATTCGGTCTATTGCACCATGATTTTTTAAACAGTGCAATTTCTGAACCTCAGTTGTCCTTTAAATGTTTCATTGTGAAATAAAGTGAGGTCTGGCTTGCATTCAGTGTATGCCTAAAGAAATTGTACGGAGAAGCACAAGCTTATAAAAAAACGGATATGTGGTTTCACATCTTCAATCGATCAACTTGTTTGCAACACTTTTTCTTCATGAAACATTTCAAGCTCAGTTATGAAAATTGTCAAATTAATATCTGTGTATGTGACACCACAGCTGCGCCATCCTGGTAGGGCCGGACACTTAATCGTTCTCTTAAGTCTTGCTCCTGAGGGCCGGGGGAAAAACGCAACTTTAACACTTATTAAATGTTACTTACCCCCCCCCCCCCCTGTATTCCCTGGGGTCGGGGGCTGGGGTTTCAATTGACTGATGCATATAAGAAACAACTTGTCCTCATATTTTGAAGTTGCTCTCTTAAGGTAAGACTTATAAATTGTGCCATCAATTGAAAGACAGTCCTGTATAATTTTGCACTTCCAGCACATTCTATAGATCATCAAATGTCTGTCTGCTTAGGGCAATATGCCCTGTGAGTAGAGACCCCCTTGACTCTGCTCGCAGGGTAAGGGCAATAATGAGCCAATGACGAGTGTTTGAGTGTTGAGTGGGACGACCTTTCTTGTGTTACCTGTTGTTACAGTTTATGCAGTTAACAGTCTAACAGTTACACAGACAGTTATTAGCACTTATAGTTAAAAGCTTACACTGACTGCAGTTACAGTGAACAGTTTACACACTTAACAATTAGTTAACAGTTTACACAGTTAAGATTTACGGTTAACTGTTTATACTGTTAAAAGTTACAGTTGATAGTTAACAATTGTGCATAACAGTTACTCAGTTAATAATTTAGTTACATAAATCATGCAAAACCCGCCGTGGGTCAATTAGATTATAGCCTGCATACAAGTTGACTGCTCCCCAGTTCCCCCTTCCCCCTTCCCATCCCCCTCCCTTTTTCCCCTCCCCTGGAGAGCCTGTACACAGGCTAATTAGATCATGTATATGTTCTTTGTCCTCGATACGTCATCACATATTTGTCTGCAATGGGCACTAAAGAGCATTTGAGATTTGATTGGGGTGAACTTTGTTTACCTTTCTGCATTATTTTTGTGTTGTACGTAAAAAGATGAAGAAACTTCCCAAACCTTTACCTGGGCTGGCTATGCCACACCAAAGAATTAGCATGGACATAATTTTAAGGAACTCACCAAGAATGTCATGTTTCTTGCAGTGGTCTATCAGAGGCACTTGAGTTAAGTATGGATGACACTCAACTTGGTTGACAGCTGGTTTGATTTTTGCAATGGCACAGATGTCATCAACTTGTTTGCCGTTAAAATTGGAAATACCTATAGGAAGTAAAATAAAGCAACATACATCTAAATGAATCTAAATATTTTTCTAACCTACAGATACAGTACTATCTGCTTTGAATTACAATAACCAGTTAAACGTGTGTGTGTTTGAGTGTGTGTGCGTGTGATGGGGGAAGAGGTTGAAGGGGTATCAATAATATTTGTAAATATGGAAAAATGAAATATGGAGTCTATAGTAAAACAGCTGGTGATTGATCTTGAGGTTAAATAAAGTTGCCAGCGGTAAACTGCCAGTGGCTACCTATTAATGAAACCTTTAGGGGGAGGGGGAGGGGGAGTTGGTTTGAGGGACAGCTGGGTGAGTTTGTTGCCAATAAATATTGGTTGAATTGGCCAATTGAGAGTGGTTGAAAGGGCATTTGAGGGTTCATATTATTAGAAATACCTATTGACTTGACAAGTCCTTCCTCCACTAGCTTCTCCATTGCTTTCCAAGTATCACATGGATCATAGTAGGCATGGACGATATTGCCATTTGAATCCTTAGGGAATCTATCATCTCCACTTTTAAAAGAAACTGGTGAATGTATGAGGTATAAGTCCAGGTAGTCTAGCTGAAGGTCTTGAAGAGACTGCTTGCATGCTTTGGGAACATCGTCTGGGTGGTGTTTGGTGTTCCACAGTTTTGACGTGATGAATAAATCTTTTCGATCAACAACCTACAAAATGGTAACTGGGAGTTAAGGTGTTGAATTGTCAAGTTAAGACTTTGCGAAACACCAACACAATTTTCACAAGCTTCCAAGTCATCTCTGTGTGTAAACACATACTATAACTCTTTGCATGCAACATTACAAATTATTAAAAAAATAACAGTGTCAATTTATGACTGGCTCTCTCTCCCCTCTCCATGTTCCACTGCCCTTTAGCCAACATTATAATTATTATACTAAATACTTACAGTTCCAATCTTCTGACTGAGGGCTTCCCCTACTTCATGCTCATTGCCATACATGTAAGCACAGTCAATATGTCTATAACCAGCATCAATTGCAACACGAACAGCTTCCTTGACTTTCCCAGGCTCACTTTTCCATGTGCCGAGACCCACCAGTGGCATCTTATGGCCAGTGTTCAGCTGTGCAGCAGCCATTTTGTAAATCTTATAAAAAAAGCAAGCAATCATGAGGCATAATATTATTTTTATTGAAAAATCTATGAAAAATTATAACAAATTTATAAAAACTATTTATATATAAATATGATTTATGTATAAATATGTGACTAAGGGCTGTGGGGTGAGGTGTATAATGCTGACACTTTAGACTGTTTATGTGAGAATGATTCCACTGATTGTAAGATGTCATGGATCATTGGGCAATTATAACTTATTTGCACTATCAGATACCTCCAAACCCTGTTTAAGACACTCGAAAGTGAAAAACTCATACCCTGTTCAAGACAAATGAGAAGAAAATCAACCCTAGCCTAGACAAAAAAAAAATGGCTGAGGAGGCGCTTTTTTGTTTATTTTGAATATCGTACCCTATCTAAGACACAAAAAGATGATATGGCTTGGGATCTCGTCAAAATTATAGATCCTGTTTAAGACAATTTTGGGTAAAATGTATACCCTGTTCAAGACAGCAGGGCCAAAAACCATACCCTATCCAGCGGCACATACCCGTATAGCAAACATATGAGAGTACCCCCACGGGCTCCAAATATTACCCCCCTTCTTGTCAAGCTGTGCCACCTCGATGATCATGCTGAATTTTACAAATCTGGTTATCAATAATTTTATTATTAGTTCTGTTGACTAACATTTCATCTGCATAATAGTCACATGTGGATGCTTATCCTTCCAATAATTATATGGGAATCCAGTGTTTACAAATTTTAAAATAGAATCACTTAGCTGTTTAAAGCTTTAATATTGCACAAATTTTCCTTTCAGAAATGGCACCTGTGTACACACCAGTAATAATTGCAACTTTAACTTGCTTTAGTAATTGCATTACCAAAATACAACATTATCTTAGTCGCTGTTAATTGAAACATTCTGGGGCAGGTTGTACGAAGGGTGAATAGCGCTATCCAGCGGATAAATCCTTATCCAGCGGATAAAATCTATACAAAACCTATACAGTGGATAGCTCTTATCCGGTGGATAACTTTATCCAACCTTCGTACAACCGGGCCCATATGTGCAATCACGCGCTTCTCGAGAAAGTTCTAGTACATGATTTTGAAAGAAAGGGGTTTTGTTATCAACACAGTCCTATCAACACAGTCCTATAATCTTAAATCTTATGGCCATCGCTCCTTCTCTGTAGCTGCACCTGAACTCTGGAACTCACTGCCAATATCTCTCCGTAATGTATCAAGTCTGGCCTCTTTTAAAACTGAACTAAAAACTTACCTTTTCAAATTTGCTTATTCTTTGTAATTGTCTTTTGTTACCAATATTATTAGTACTTTTTATTAGCGCTTAGAACAGATTTGTATTTTGCGCTTTATAAATACATTATTATTATCATTATTATTGTTGTCGTTATTTGTTGTTTTGATTTTGTGACATTTGTTTGTGCTATGTAAATATTGTTCTCTCATTCTAGAAGCAAAAACAGAGATTCGACAAAAATGAGTTCTTTTAATATCTTCTGTCCATTGTGCATAATTAGTCATATCAGTTACTTACCATAATTACGCGTCCCGCTAATAGGTTACCAAAAATCGAGACAGAGGCGGAGTTTGATGTCTGAGCACTTTGTTGGCTTCCAGGTAGCCTATTGACTAAATCCGGTGGGACGCGTAATCCATTAGCTCACGGAGGCCTTATTTTTGCTTGAAAAGGCGACGCGATGTTTTGAAATCACGAACGTGGTAGCTACATGAGCAGCAAATGCTGGTAGCAAATTAAAAGCTGCCGATAAAGGCGATATGACAAGAAGGACTGGTTTTCATAAACAAATCATGGTGCACGAAATTGTAACATTGGTGATTTCAAATCGTGTCGCCTGTGCAAGCAAAAAATCGCCCGTGTAGCCACAGCTTAAGAGAAAATTTTATCGAATTTTGCAAGCCGGGAGCTGAAACAGGGACATATATGAAGGAAAATGTGGAAAGATGTACATGACATGAGTTTGAATAATACTTAAGTTACAAATATTTTACTCAATAGAACCACACTTGTTATTGTTGATCACGGGATTTTGCATGTGTTTTAGAAACTCAGACTCCGGCGCCTATAACATGTTAACGTCTAAAATTTGAAGTTTTAAGAAAAAAAGAAAGAAAAAGGAAAGAAAATGATCCCTTATCTCCTTTATCAGTAGATAACTATTAAAAATATAAATGCATTCTTTTTCTTTACCTAACACTTACCTCGCTCAAGTACCTATCAGATTTTGGTAAACAAATGAGGCAGCAGTTCGATAGATTCAGCGGTAGATGTGGGCGTGACGGGGGCGGTAACGTGGTCGTGCCTAAACCACAGGCAGCCCAAGATCGGACAGACTGCTGTACAAGCTAAATGGGGCATTGTAAAAGGAAATTGACATCTTTAAGCCTGCGAATTTACCTACAGAAATAATCACTGCAAAATGAATAGGATCAGTTGCTGAAGTGTAGTCAAATGGAGGATGAGTTTGGGATGGAATTATAAAGAAAGGGCAGGGAAACTTCCCCCTTCCCACATGACCAGTATTTTCAAAAACAGGAAAAAGTGGGATAGCTTAATATGAATACTAGAAAAATGCACAACACAATAGTTTAATACATAGGAGTATGTTTAATTTTATTGAGCAAAAATAAATATTCAATGAATGAATTCTGAATAGAACAAATGAACAAAAAACTGACTGAATAGATGAAATGAATAAAATAATGAAAGATTCAAAAGTGAATGAATGAATGAGTGCACAAGTGAATGAATTAATGAAAAAATTAATGGACAGATGATTGATTGAATAAATGGACAAATGCTGAGTTTCCTATTACCATACTATGTACCAAAAAATCCTGAAATTAGGTCAAGTTAGGAGGAACCTGGAGCCTACGGGCCATAATGGATTAATATAGGTAAGGTACTCCTGGAGGCACTGGGAGTTTTCAATACAGGCAAATTCATCCCATTTACTGTTCATATTAATGACTGTGTACTCATGATATTTTTTAGAAAAACATTTGAGCTCCAGATTTCTACAAAATGTGAAGAACTCAAGGCCTGATTAGCAAAAGCAATATAATTATCTATTATCCTGATCTTCATGTTGACTGATTGCCAGTTAGAATCATGAATTATTAATATATTAATAAATTATTGTTATAATTCAATAACTAATATTGAATGGGTAGTGTGGATGGTGTGCATCTCGTTCCACTTCTTTGCCATCAATCTGCAAAAGCAATAAAGAAATCAAAATTATCATGATTCTATAGCTTCATTTGTAGCCAATGTCATTAAGGTTGTCCATTTGAAAGTGGCACCACTATTTAGTAAAGATCATGTTTCTCGCTAAATATTAAGGTTTCTCATGCAAATTAATATTGTACATGATCTTAGAAATATAAGCATGAAATTAAAAGCTTCTGAATGAATTAGTAATCTCTTAAAATTCTCTTAATGCACTAGAATGACGTATACAGTATGCAATTTTACCAAAACAAGTGATTTTCTGTGACAGGCTGAAATGGTTTTATACACTAACTGCATGTCTGGTTAAATATTTTGGCGCTAAATTTCAGCCTGGAGGTCCTAATAAATAATAGTTATTATTATCAGTAGCTGCTTCCAAAAACACAAGGTATTACGGGTCATATAAAAGTAGTCAATACTGTCAATTAGGACAATATCTGGTGGTTGTATTTTTATTTGCCAACCTATATAATTTATATTCTCCTTCAAATTAAGCATTGTCCAGGGTTTTCATCACACAACACTTCTCAACCCTCAATTCAGGCCGGTTGAAAAGTGGTGCATGATGAAAACCCTGGCAGCTGCAAAGGAGACTATACTGGATAAAAGTGGCAGTTTATGATAGAGATAATTTTTGTTTCTCACTTACCATAATCTTAACAACTAATGACCTCCATGGTATATTTAATGATTCAATTACAGCCATTTCATCAGCTGATAATTCAAAATCAAACACCTGAAAAAGAATACTGTATGTAAAATTTTGACCGGTAGGCGTGTTAAATGGTCAAGACAAGACTTTGCAACACTTCAAGACAAGTGTTTTTCTCAAGAGCCCAAGGCATGCTTTTCACTGATTTCCTTGATCAACATAACTCCTCAGTTTAAGGGGTGCCCACGAAAATCAGGCTTACGCAGCTTTTATATCCACACATTCACTACAGATATTTTAAGGAATTAGTATATTTGATAAAACTTGAAAAAAGAATCACCCAAAAAGTCAATTATTCATTGGCACATCTCTGTTTGAATGGAAAGGTACATGGTATACCTTCAAGTTTCTTTGATTCTAGCTGGAGTAACACTCTTAGGAATGACAATAACTCCTCTTTGAACTTGAAAACCTGATGCAGGACTTGTGCAGTTGTCTTGTTATAGTTGTTAGCTATGGCCAGGAGCTTAGGATCATTTAATAGGTTTGGACTATCAGGTTTAGACTTAAGGCGACCAGGTGAGCCAAGAGGGCTGAATGCAGTTACTATAGAAAGTATAATTAGCAGGGCTCGAAATAATGTATGAGTCAAATCCAAGGGTATCCATCCCCACCC